>JBAMCF010001037.1:0-74148 GCA_037075285.1 Drosophila lutescens
CGACAGGTAACGCAAAAACTAAAAGGATTGCATTGGGCCGGTGGGCATAAATTCTTGCATTATTCTAGTTGTGTTCCTATTGAAAATACGCGTCGAATGAGGGGTCAAGATTTTGGAGGGCTTTGTCCCAAAATTATGTTTTTGGATCCTAGAAATTTTAGATCGTGTTAAGCCAGGGTCCTCTCGTGATACCTCTCTAGTGTTGGATACATCAACGAGTACAATTGTCAAAGCCAATTAAAAAAAATAGAGAAAAAACCTCGAATTCTTCAGAAGTTGATGTGTTTGCCAATTGTACTCGTGGATATACCCAATACACCAGTTTACAAAATAAAATCGACCTCACCCTAATCGAAGGCAACCTTAATTTTCCGGTAAAGTACATCTCCCTGATTAAGAAATGGGCACTTATAATTTTTTGTATAGTGTAAATTTTTTGTTTTTTAAATGTTTTTTATTGGTCTTTTTTATTTTTTATCTCGAGTTTTGGTAAACCGATTTTGGTTATCGAATATTTATTTTACAGGTAATATAATACCCTTTAACTTTCTTATATACAACATTGAGTTCCAGTCATTAGTTAAGAATCTACACCTCGTCAAAGTCTAAAAAACGGGAAAAATTCAATTTTGGCAGGCATAAATCCGATCATTAAAAATACTCGCCTAAGAACCGAAACTAGTTTTACAACTTATTCTGGTAGATGGTACTTTGACAAAAAAAAAACAAGCTAATGATCATTAGAATCCACCAGCAAATGAATTTAAAATGAATATATGAAGTTTGGGACAACGTTGATTTTTTGGCCGCTTACAGCTGTTAACTGAGACAACAGGGCCTTAACAGGGCTGTAATTCCCTTTTTTCCCAACTTGAAAACTCTATATAAAATGTATTTTTAACGAAGCCATTTATGCCAGAGCTTTTGCATTTTTTTTCACTTTTTTAACTTTGACGAGGTGTAGCTTCTAAACTAATGACGGAACTTAATGCTGTGTAGTTAAAGAACATTCTATTACCTGTAAAATGTATATAAGATGACCGAAATCAAAAATGTTTTTTACACTCTAAAAACAATTGACACCATACAAAAAATTATAAGTGCCCATTTCCTAATCAGGGAGATGTACTTAACCGGAAAATTAAGGTTGCCTTCGATTAGGATGAGGTCGATTTTATTTTGTAAACTGGTGATATTCGATAAATTTCCTGAAATTAAAAAGCTAAAAAAAAACCGTGAGTTTTTTAGAAGATGATGGCTTTGTTAATTGTACTTGTATAAATGCATTACTAAAGGCGTTTAATGAAATTAAATAAAAACCGCGAATTCTTCAGAGGCTGTTCGTATGTCTACTCATATAACAGCTACTGTCACTTCAGTCGCTTCATCATTCGCTTACGATTTTTATAGATAAGAAAAGTGTTTGATTTAATGGTCCAATCCGCGAAAATTTTGTTGCATCCAGTAGATAAACTTCCAAAAGTGGCCTCTGCTAACTTTCTATGCGATTGGATGCAAGCTGAAGACGCAGGGGCGAATAGAGTTTTATTTGTAAGTTTTTTGAATAAGAATCCCAAATAACGATTATTTGAGATTTGAAAAAATAAAAATCCCATGCAACGATTACACTGTGCAACAAAATAAATGCTTTTTAAATTTACCTCGATTGATGCTATATTATTGAATTCGTTACGAATTCCTGAGTTAAACTGCGTTTACCAAAAAGGTCCCTAACGTAAGGATTCTTAGCACAAGGACCTCAAAGTTCGAAAAATGCTGAAATTGGCCAACTTTCCGGAGGTATCACAGGCAAACGGATTCATGGTTTGTTTTGATGTTAAAGTGTTTTAAAAGTGACACTCTTTATCTTTCAAACCCCATACTCAGAATAAAAATAAAAAATAAAAAAAAAAATAAAAGAAAACATAGCTATAAAACGTAAAAACATACAGCTGCGGTCAAAATAGTAGTAGTGCTCCCGTCTTCCGTTTTTAAAGGTTTGTTGTTGTAATTTTTCTTCTCCTGGAAATATTTTATTGGTTACTAGCAGGGTCGGTAGCCCGTTCATTTTTGCTGCTTTTTGTTCACTTGCTCAGTTTTGCTCTTTTTTGTTCACTTGTTCAGTTTGGCTCTCCTAATTGATCTTTTTAGTTCACTTGCTCAGTTGCTCTCTTGCTGTTTTTGGCACAAAAAGTATTTTTTTTTTCTTTTAGGATGCATTTTGCATACGGTTTTACAGACAATGAGCTGTTTTCTCAGAGCCAGTGAAAAAGTTAAGGACAGAACAAGTGAGCAAGTGAGTAAGTGCGTAGGTGAACAAGTGAGCAAACTGAGTGAGTTGACTCATTGGGAAAAAAAGAACAAGTGAACATATGTTCACCCAAATGAACAGTTTTTACCCAACACTACCGTTAGTTAAATCGCCAAGAGTATTTGGTTTTTATTACCTTTTCGTTACCTATAAAAAATATTCCCTCTAATTTCCTAAATCTTAACCAAAATTATCATATTGGTTGTTGGAGAGCTTCACTGGTGGCAAAAATAATAGAAACGATTTTCACTTTTGCACATCTCATTAAATAGCTAAGTAAGTACGAAAGTTCTGGGCTGCAAACCAATAACATGTGGAGCACTGATAACTGTTCTTTATTTTGTGTTACACTTTGAGCCCCAAAAATGGATATAATAAAAAAAACTCAGTGATAAAGGCAAAACAATGAGTGAAATAGCTGAATTAATGAATTGCTCATAGAAAAAGGGTTCAGTACACCGATAAAGAGGAAACCCGAGGCAGAAAGCGAGCCACAAGATTTGACAACATTTTGGCTCGAGCAATAAAAAAGGACCAATTCCTTACATCCAAGGAACTCAAAAATACCTTAGGGGCATCAGTTTCAGCTAGAACAATTAGAAACAGGCTGATGGAACGAGATCTGAAAGCACATTCAGCCAGGAAAATTCCATCTCTGAGCCAGAAAAATATTAAAAATAGACTGACTTTTGCAAAACGTTACCAGGACCGCCAAAACTGGAATAATGTCCTCTGGTCCGATGAAACTAAAATTAATATGAGTGGATCAGATGGAAAAATATACGTGAGACGGCCAAAGAACACTGCTTTCGATCCTAAGCATACGATTAAGACTGTTAAGCATGGTGGAGGGAACATAATGCTATGGGGATGCTTTTCATCGTCTGGAGTTGTTCCTATATTTTGGATTCAGGGAAGGATGTTTGCTGAGGACTACCGTATGCTTCCATATGAAGATGAGGAAATGCCGCTTAAAGCAAGCATTTTACAAAAATGGTTTCAGGAACAAAAAATTCCTGTAATGGACTGGCCAGCTCAATCGGATCTAAATCCGAAAGAAAGAAAGAATGCATTGTGGGAGAAAGTTCAAAGGGAGTGGTACTCCATTCCTCCTTCAACTTGTGCCAATCTTGTACACTCTATGCCTCGCCGATGCATTGCAGTATTGCAATGTAAAGGCAATACTACTAAATATTAGTTCCGGGGCCATTATTGCACGAAAAACATAGTGTTTATGAAGTCTCTACGATTCGTTTCTATTATGTTTTCCAGGGGAAAAACTGAAAATTAATTCTCTAAGTCCACACTTGACTTGTAAAAATCTTTTTGTTCCTTATTATAAAACATACTTAAGCATATGTTAAAAAAAGAATATATGAGATATATCTACTTTGTTTTTATGAAATAATAAAAAAAAACGAACTCGAGTCAGCCGTTTCTATTATTTTTGCCACCAGTGTATGTATATCTTTTAGCAATTTTTTGTTCTGTTTTTTTTAAGAAAACAAGTTTATTTTCTAGATGTTGTGAAGAAAATTAGTGTAAGGATTTTTGTCGAAAAATGAATTTTCTGTGCAGCTGATACCTTACGCAATAGTGTTGGGTAAAAACTGCTCATTTAGGTGAACATGTTAACTTGTTCTTTTTTTCCCAATGAGTCAACTCACTCAGTTTGCTCACTTGTTCACCTACGCACTTACTCACTTCTTCTGTCCTTAACTTTTTCACAGGCTCTGAGAAAACAGCTCATTGTCTGTAAAACCGTAAGCCTAGTACTCAGTACGACGAAAACTGCTAGCTAAGCATAGGAGTAAGCGAGAGGCAAATAGGTAGTTAACGCCTTTAGCTGGGACTTTTTCCCACCTCGGTACTCAGTTGAGCTAAGGAAATAGTAAGGAAATACCAAAAAAATACCAGATTTAGCGGATGAATTCCGATGAACGCCTTTAGCCGCGGCCCAAAGAATAGAAAATTTGATCTTTGGCTGTGTTTGTGCAGAAGCGGTGTGCCAATAACACATTATAAATGGAAGGAAAACCCCGAAAACCAATGGAAAAGTGCCTGTAGGATTTGCGGCAATACATATCGCCATGCCAACAGCGAATTTAACTCTTGCGACCCAAGTCGGCTCAACATTTTGTAATATTTTCAAATTGGCGCCAGTTGATGTTTGCTGTTTGTCAACAAACCCAGTAAGACCATGCTACATGCATTGCGGATGAACTACAAAAACTTCGGCCACATTAAAAGATTAATATTTTTCGACTAGTAAAACTCTTAGCCGAACTGAGTACTAGGCTGTAGGCAAAATGCATCCGAGAAGTAAAAAAAAAAATACTTTTTGTGCCAAAAACAGCAAGAGAGCAAGTGAACTAAAAAAATCAAATAAGAGAGCCAAACTGAACAAGTGAACAAAAAAGAGCAAATAAGAGAGCAAAACTGAGCAAGTGAACAAAAAGGAGCAAAAATGAACAAGTGAACAATAAAGAACAAGTTCGAAGGAACATGTTCACTCACTCAGTTTAGTGAGAAACTCTTTTTTGTTCACTCACTCATGAGCAACCCAACACTAACTATCGGGTGTTTCTTGAAGGCAGTGTTTTCTTTGACTAATTTAAGAAAAGGCATCAAGAAAAGCAAATCGATAATACTGCATTTTACCATTGATATTTTGTTTCAGTATTATTGTTTTCATTAATTTTTTACCTTGATTAGAAAAATATTAATAATAAGGAAGGCAGGTGGAAGGGGATGTCGTGAATCAAATGGTTTAAACATTTCCATTTTTTTAAACAAAATGAGGCACGTGTAAGGAAGGGTAAGCGAATCAGTTGATTTAAATGTTTAGTTTTTTTTAATACTTTCAATGCTATTTGCATTTTAAAACACAAAAATCTGTAAGAAAATGTCTTCGATCTGTTGTGGAAATGTAAATGATATATGTATTATTTTAGGAAAAGGATATCAGTATTATCATGAATTTGAATTTCAGCAAATCTGACTTCCTTAGACAGCTGCAATGCACACACACGCGCATATCTAGGGATGGTGTTTATAAAGATCTCATTTTGTGGCTTAAGCCTAGTACTCAGTTCGGCTAAGAGTTTTACTAGTCGAAAAATATTAATCTTTCAGTGTGGCCGAAGTTTTTGTAGTTCATCCGCAATGCATGTAGCATGGTCTTACTGGGTTTGTTGACAAACAGCAAACATCAACTGGCGCCAATTTTAAAACATTACAAAATGTTAAGCCGACTTGGGTCGCAAGAGTTAAATTCGCTGTTGGCATGGCGATATGTATTGCCGCAAATCCTACAGGCACTTTTCCATTGGTTTTCGGGGTTTTCCTTCCATTTATAATGTGTTATTGGCACACCGCTTCTGCACAAACACAGCCAAAGATCAAATTTTCTATTCTTTGGGCCGCGGCTAAAGGCGTTCATCGGAATTCATCCGCTAAATCTGGTATTTTTTTGGTATTTTCTTACTATTTCCTTAGCTCAACTGAGTACCGAGGTGGGAAAAAGTCCCAGCTAAAGGCGTTAGCTACCTATTTGCCTCTCGCTTACTCATATGCTTAGCTAGCAGTTTTCGTCGTACTGAGTACTAGGCTTTATATATATTTCGCCCATGTGTGTGTGCAACGGAGCGAAATAATGTTTTTTACAAATGAACAATTTGTCAATATCTCAACGTTTAAAAACTTATAAATAGTTTGCTGATCAGTTTTTTGCATCATAAAAATAAAAGCAATTTTAAGGAAAATTTCGACTGTAAAAATCAGTTTAATGGGATTTCTGTAAGTCTACCGATATTTTAAATTTAACGTTTACCTAAAAAAAAAGACGCAAAAGAAAAGATTTGGGATATAATCGATTTTTTAACCGCGCATTTTAAATGACTGTGGTATTTTAATTTTCCCCTTGCGCGGTCACACTTAAAGTGCGACAGCAGGACACACATACATACATACATGTACGACTTCCCACCGGGAAAGTGAGAAGGTGGTTCTTTGTGTGTTGGAAATCCTCTTCCTTTTAGCAGAAAATGTTGGAAATCCTGTATCTTTTAGCAGGCGACGGTGTAGGGAATTTGAAATTCCTTTGGAAAACCACATAGAAACCTCATTTCCCCCTTACTTTTTGTGTCACCCCCGTGTATTTCGAAACCAGAGACGGAAGAAATGTAAGGGGTGAATGAGGTTTAGTCCCTTCCGCTTGTATGGAGAAACCTGATGAAAATATGTTATTTTCCAGAGGAATTTTCCCGGTGGGTTATGCAAAGTGAGCCAGCAGAACATACATACATACATGTATGCAGGCAATGACGTCAGACTGGCACAGCAAAATTTGAAAATATTGGGGACTTGGTGAAGGATGCTGAATCTCCAAAAAAATTAAATGCAGTTATTGGCGGGTATGCCATAAGATTATGAACATCACATTTTTAAACCAGTTTAACACATTTATAACAGAGAAATGGCCAAAGAAAGAAATTTAAAAAAAACAAATCGAATTTTGGGGCACTTTGGGGTCGTTTTTTGTTCTAATTTGTACGCGCGGCTCCTAATTATTTTAGTAATTAATGTGATTTTTTTAGATTTTTATGTCAATGGCCAATTTCAGCATTTTTCGCTTTGAGGTCCTTATGCTAAGAATCCTTGCTTCGGGAAACTTTTTGGAAAACGCAGTTTAACTTGAAAATTCGTAACGAATTCAAAACAATAGCATCCATCGAGGTACATTTTTGAAGTTGCATAGTGTTATTTAAGATTTGAAAAAATAAAAATCTCAAATAACGATTGCTTTGGAGTCTTTTGACATAAATATATCAAATAAAGAATAAATGTGAGCTTTTTCCATAAAACTCATAATCGTTACATTGTTTTCAAGGTATTTTGAAATACTATAAACGCCGCCTTAACATAATTTGTCTAAATACAATTTAAATTTAACATGAAAGGAAGCTAGCTTGCAGATAAAGTAAATACTTACAGTTTAATGCTCACTCTATCGGTGCAGTTCCAGGGATTCCAGATTCTGCGTGCCTACTTCCTACAAAGTTACAATGTATATTCTTTTATTTGATTATTCCTATGGGATAATTAAGATATAGTGGTCCGATCCGGCTTGTTCCGACATATGTACTACCTGCAATAGAAAGAAGACTTTTGGGAAAGATTCATCGCGATAGCTTTAAAACTGAGAGACTAGTTCGCATAGAAACGGACAGACGGACATGGCTAGATGGACTCGGCTTTTGGTGCTGATCAAGAATATATATGCTTTAAGTGGTCGGAAACGCCTCATTACAAACTTCTGACTGAAATTATTATACCCTCTGCAGGGGTATAAAAATTATGGCAAAACAAACAAATTTTTAAAACATTTTTTTTAGTTTTTTTTTTTTCTTAAAAGGCAGCTCAGAACAACTATGGTTTCCACTGGCACTTAATTTTGTGTGTGAATATCCGAACTGTATTTTAAGGTCATGGAAACATTTAAATAACACTAGTTTACAGCCAAAATTTTCCTCAGCAATTAATGGCAAATTCTGGTAGTGTTGGAGCCCTAGATTACGAAAATACCACTAACTTTTTTTTCGATGGCACATTTTGTTTTAAAGATTTTTTAAAGTTCATAATGTTAAATTTCTTCTTATATCTCGGCACAAATTCACACAATTGGTCCAGTTTTCGTTTCATTTTAAAGTCAATTGATCAGAGGTTAACTTTGCCAAACAAATCAATATGATTGGATAAGTAGTGCCAGCGCAGGAGTCCGACAAAGATGAAAATATGAATATTGGTCGACTGTAAGTCTGATGTACTAATGGTAAAAACTCGAACAAAATACTTTGAAAAATTATAATGGGTACAAACTTGAAGTTTACATCCTACGAATAAAACAAGCCGAGTATGGCCCAAATTCATGGAAAATTGGGTTTATGGTGGATTTTTATACCCGTTACTCGTAGAGTAAAAGGGTATATTGTATTCGTGCAAAAGTATGTAACAGGTAGAAGGAAGCGTTTCCGACCCCATAAAGTATATATATTCTTGATCAGGATCACCGTATGTCCGTCTGTCTGTATGAACGCTGAGATCCCGGAAAACTACAAAAGCTAGAAGGTTGAGATTTTCCACACATACTCTTGGACTTCCTACGCAGCGCAAGTTTATTTCAGCCAAGCGCCACGCCCCCTCTAACGCCCACAATCGTCCACTAACGATTTTAAAATGTATCTGGCTCCCACACCTTTAAAGATTTCCGAAAAGTATAAATGGAATTCGTGTATATTTATACCTATCGAAATGTAAAAGACATTTTTAAATCGGACAATTCATTAAAAAGTTATGCGTAATCAAAAAAATTTTATATATCCATCTCCCTCGCACTCCCTTTAGCTGAGTGACGGGTATTAGATAGTCGGGACACCAACCCGACTTTAGCGTTCTTTCTTATTATACCCGTTACTCGTAGAGTAAAAGGGTATATTGTATTCGTGCAAAAGTATGTAACAGCTAGAAGGAAGCGTTTCCGACCCCATAAAGTATATATATTCTTGATCAGGATCACTAGCCGAGTCGATCTAGCCATGTCCGTCTGTCCGTCTGTCTGTCCGTCTGTCTGTCTGTCTGTATGAACGCTGAGATCTCGGAAACTATAAAAGCTAGAAGATTGGCGTTTTGCATGCAGATTCTAGGAGTTCCTACGCAGCGCAAGTTTGTTTCAAAAGGGTGCCACGCCCCCTCTAACGCCCACAATCGCTTATATACGATTTTAAAAATTTCAATATTTCGGAAAAGTAAAAATGCAGTTTTATTGTGTTTATCAATACCTATCGAAACGTAGAAGAAATTTTTCAAATCGGACCATTCGTTAAAAAGTTATGCGTGTTCAAAGTTTCTATCTCCATCTCCCTCGCACTCCCTTTACCTGAGTAACGGGTATCTGTTTGTCGGGGCACCCGACTATAGCGTTCTCTCTTGTTTTAAAGTCCTTTAAGGCAATTGTGGGCGTTAGGGGGGCGTGGCGCTCTGCTGAATCAAACTTGCTCTGCGTAGGAAGCCCAAGAATATGTGTGGGTAATCCCAACTTTCTAGCTTTTGTAGTTTCCGAGATCTCAGCGTTCACACAGACGGAGAGACAGACTGACAGACAGACGGACATGGCTAGATCGACTCGGCTAATGATCCTGATCAAGAATATATTGACTTTATAGGGTCGGAAACGCTTCCTTCTACCCGTTACATACTTTTGCTCGAATTCAATAGACCCTTTTACTCGACGAGTAACTGGTATAATTATGTTGGTCAATTTTTCAACTCAATTTTTTTAGATTTGCATTTTATTTTGTATTAAATACGTATATATATATATATGTATATGCATATATGCCTTCATGTGCTGAATATTAATATCACCTCATTTTACGAAAACAGGAATCTTTGCCTATCTAAATTACCTAACGCCGAAATCACGCCTGGAGGTGCTTGATTTGTTGGTTACCGGCTTGAAGAGATTAGAGTACCGTGGTTACGACTCAACTGGAGTGGCAATCGACTCACCGGATAATAAGAACATCGTGATGGTCAAGCGTACGGGAAAGGTCAAAGTCCTTGAAGAGGCGATTCAGGAGCGTAAGTACTGATACATATACAATTGCGGTAAAAATAATAGTACCGATGTGTTTCCTAGTTTTGCTATACAATATTGGGGCAAATCGTTGCTTTAACAAAATGATTCGTAGTCCGAAACACGCGGTTGAAAAGCCGTAATATCACCCAAATTGGTATCGCGCCGGGTGCGTAAAAGTAAAGGCATTTTTCCACTTTGCGGTTTTTTCGCTATTTTTCGGTATTTTCGATTGGCAACGCGATAGGCGGACGTGAGGTGTTTCCATTGGCAAACGCGTCTGAAAACAGCTGTTCTGCTATTGTCATTTGCGAGCTGAAGTAAACAATGGATTTAAATAATTTGTTATTGATAAATACAATCTCAGAACAGCATTTGAACAGCGTAAATATATGTGGAAACATTGCTGCAATGATGAAAGCAGTTACCACATACCACGTTATGCTGCTTGAGCATCTGTTGCCAGCAGTTGGTGGAGCTCCAAATAAAGATCGGTTAGCGGCAAACAAATGCGTCGGAAACCCGGGAGTGCTGAAAGCAAAAGGATCTGCTGCAGAAGGCGTTCATATATATAGATCTGAACAGGCATTTAAATAATTCTCTGACACGACCCGCGACAGCAGTAGCTGAAGCTTCTGCGGCGGCACGTCAGTGAACAGAATCTGAGCCGGGGCTGAAAGGACTACGAGGACATTGTGCGCCAGAAGGAGGGATATGTGCCCTTTTCCAGCAGTCGCCTGTCAGCGTGTGTCACTTGAATATGGAATGGCCCTCTATGGTCGAAGAAGATTTTGTACCTGCGCTCAAATGGGACCAGGAGGTCGCCTTGAAGGACGAATGGCGGGCGCACGTGACCAAGAAGCAAACCTCATGATCATGGAGCCGGGGAAGAAGGCCCATGTGCCTGCGCTGCAACGACCAACGGGCCATTCCATTGGATAAACGTACTGCTACTACCCTTTATGCGCTTAATCATCCTCGAAATACTGAACTATTGCCAGATCATTTAACATAGCAAAAACCAAAATTACACGAAATAAAGTTCAGTAAAAATCTGTAAATAATTCAATATCAACAATAAATGTTTTTAATTTACCCGCTTCTTATCAGCTTCTTATCAGTTTCGGGTACAGAAAAATTATCATGCCTGGTTAATACTGCTGAAAAATACCACAAATTTGACTTCGCAGCCCTGTAACGCGACAATTTTCCAGCCTCCCCTCCCCAACCCTCGCCTACAAGTTTTGTATGAGATTCGGGCGCGTTCAACGGTAAATGGACGCGACGCGTCTATAATGAGCAGAGGGCATAAGATGGACCCATTTCAGCCTGCTAGCTAGCTTAAAAAGGATCTACACATATCAGCAGCCTTTACAACTGTTAGATGTTGTTTACGAGACAATAAGTTATAAGCTCGCAGTCCGAAAAAAGTACTCAGAGAAAAAAATACCAAAACTGGTCATCTATCGGGTACTTTTTCATTTAAATTTTGGTCCCTTATGTGGCCACATCAAAATTATATTTTCGAACATAACAATTTGTTATTTTCAAACATATTAATATGGTATTTTTCAAAACAGATTGTTATGCGCACATATCAAATGTTTCTACAAAATTATGGGAAATGTAGTACCAGAATGGTATTTTTTCATATCAATCTGATTTTCTTTCATATAAGATGGATATGGTTTTTATATCATTATAATATTTTTTTTACATTTTTCGCCTATTGTAATTAAAAGGAGTCCAAAAGCGTTGTAAATTCAAAAAAATTATTTTTTTTAAAAATATGGGAATAATTAACATGTACAGTACACTAACAGTTTGGCATTCTGGCCAGCCATTTGATGTCGATCGCATTCCAGTTTCTAAAAAGTAAACAATACCAGTTAAAGAAACATCAAGTAAATAGAATTGAATTATACGTACTAACCATTTGTACAAAATAAACTGCACTTTCACTTTGTAGTGTTACCGCGGCGAATCACACAAGAAATGCATTTTATACCATAAGAAATACTATAAGAAATACTGCGCTCGGTCTAGTTTTACCGTGCTTAACGCTCTGTGTTACAAAAATTATTTGAACCGTTGTAAGATCCAATTCTCTCAGGATCCGAAACAGTTCTTCAATTTTGTTAACACTAAGCGTAAATCCACAAATTATCCTTCCTCGCTATCTTTTGAAAACATGACAGCAACAACTGATCAGGCTATAGCCGATCTATTTGCTCAGTTTTTTCAAACGACATATTCTCCTTCATCTCACTGTACACGGCCTTATTCTTACACTGTATCCAAGTCGAACTTAATATTTTGTCCCACATTAAACGAAAGCGCCCTATTAATTGATCTCCAAAAAGTCAAGCCCGTCTATTCACCTGGTCCTGATGGAATTCCCGGCTGCGTGCTTAGATATTGCGCAGAAGCCCTTTGCAAACCCCTTCTCAAATTGTTTACCTTATCATTAGAAACGTCTCAATTTCCTTCTACGTGAAGAGAATCGTTTGTGATTCCCCTCCACAAGAAAGGTAATAAATTGGAAGCAAACAATTATAGAGGCATATCTAAATTGTCAGCTATCCCGAAGCTTTTTGAAAATATTATTACACCTCATTTGCAGCACCTATGTAGGTCAGTTATATCTCCATGTCAACATGGTTTTATGAAACGTAGATCAACAATTACTAACCTTTTGGAGCTCACGTCATTTGTGATAAAGGGATTCAAAAACAACTTTCAAACAGACGTCATCTACACTGACTTTAGTAAAGCATTTGACTCCGTAAATCACCTACTTCTGGTTAGAAAACTCGATTTAATTGGGTTCCCAGTTGATCTTTTGAGATGGATCTCAAATTATTTAAAAGGCAGAACGCAAAGGGTACTTTTTAAAAATTCTCTTTCTTGTACACTCCAGGTTACCTCGGGTGTCCCACAAGGGAGTCACTTGGGGCCGCTACTTTTTACTTTATTCATAAACGACCTTCCATCAGTTATAAGTCACTCTCGTGTACTTATGTACGCTGATGATGTGAAATTATGCCTGCAGTACAAGGATACTTTTTGCCAGTCTGATTTACAATCCGATTTAAATAGTTTCCAAACATGGTGCTCCAACAATTCGCTGAATTTAAATGGCTCTAAGTGTAAGGTGATGACTTTTTGTCGTGGTACTCCTCAATATGCGATTTACACGCTGAGTGAGAGCACTCTGGACAGATTAGACCTAGTCAATGATCTTGGTGTTCTTTTGGACCCAAGACTAAAGTTCACTGATCACATTTCATCCATGGTAAATAAATCTAGGGGTGTGCTTGGCTTTATTAAAAGGTGGTCTAAGGAATTTGATGATCCTTATATTACTAAGACCTTATTCATCTCGCTCGTCCGGCCGATACTTGAGTATGGATCACCCGTCTGGAGTCCCCAATACGGAATTCATATAGACCGTATCGAATCCGTACAAAAGAACTTTTTACTTTTTGCCTTAAGGCGCCTAAACTGGGATGCAAACCGCATTTTACCTTCTTATTCTAGTAGATTACTCCTAATTAACTTACCCTCCCTATCCAACCGTAGAACGATGCTTGGAACTGTCTTCATTTATAACCTTATTCGAGGTGAAATTGATAGCCCCGACTTGGTTGGACGACTTAACTTTTTTGTTCCAAGTAGATTAACTAGAAATTACATTCCCTTAATTTTAAACCACTGTAGATCTAACTATGACATGCATGAACCTTTCAGAGTACTATGTTCTGACTATAATAGACTTTATCCTATTATATCAAATTCTGACTCTCTGCCTCTTCTAAAACGATTAATATTAAATTTCCTAGCACAGAATTAGATCCTACTTTTATTTCCTCGTACTATATCTTTATTTTCTACATCGCGTCTATCATCTCGCGAATCGTGCCGTACGATACACGGCAGCGCCCCTCGGTCGGTTGGGCGGGAGGTGTGGCCGTGGGACTCCGCGCGAAAAAAAAAAAAAAAAAAAAAAAAAATACTCACAAATTGAGAATTCATAGCCATACTATATTTTCGAATACTTTTCGATATCCCATTTGAAATGAAAACTATAGGCTCATTCCACGTGAAACGTGACAGGCCAATTTGGGTCAAATCTCAGAATCAATCGAAACTTTTTTTTTCGATAGAGGATTGAAATATAAGGATCGGTTTTTATTTTTTTTTTTTAACTCTTACCGTTTATTTTTAAAAAATATTTTTGTAAATTAGCTCCGATTTTTCAGTTATGCAGCACTTGAGACTCGTTTGAGTTATTTTAATATTTGGTATGCAACTTTGCGGGACATCTAAATATCTTTCAGAAAAATATTTTTAAAAATGTTTAATTTTAAAATTAAGTATTTTTTAAGAGAATTTAAATTTAAAAAAATTCTGTACGCCGGAATACACGCGGTTTCCGAATAAAGAAATTATCCTCATATTGCTTCATCAATTCTTCACGAAGTGGTAAAATAAAATTGTTGTATTTACAAGACCTACTAGTAAAGACAACGATTTTAGTTTGGCAACTTTGCATCATGCAACAACAGCGCATGCTTCTTATTCAGCGCAAGTTTGTTATGCGAATGTGCCACGCCCACTCTAACGCCTGCAATCGCTTACGACGCTAAAAGTGTAAAAGTGTTAATAAGATATTCTTTTAATTACACTGTGCTACAAAATTATTGCTTTTTAAATTTACCTCGATGGATGCGATAAATTTGAATTCGTTACAAATTCCCAAGTAAACTGCGTTTTTCGAAAAGTTCCCCGACGCAAGGATTCTTAGCAGAAGGACCTGAAAGTTCGGGAGTATCACAGGCAAACGGATTCATGGTTTGTTATGCTGTAAACATATTTTAAAAGTGGCGCTCTTTATCTTTCGAGCCCCATACTCAGAATAATTTTACGATTTTTTTTTGGGAGAAAAAATAAAAGAAAGCATAGCCATAAAACGTAAAAGCATACAGCTGCGGTAAAAATAGTATCGCATCCATCGCGGTAAATTTTTGATGTAACATAGTGTTATTAATATTTATATAACACCCCATTTTTAAAAGCGGACCATGCTTTTAAAAGTTTCCATTAATGGATGGCGCTACACCCAGAAAAAAGTATGGACTTAGACCCCAAAATATTAACTTAAACTAAGGTAATATGGACTAATTTTGGACCTAAGGAATCTTAGACTTGTTTTAAGTCCATTGTTGGAGTTAACACACTGACTGGCTTACCCATATTACCCAAACGTTTTAGCATTTAGATATCCATCTAAACTTACAAAAGCAGTTAGCCACTCGAAAATTTAATAAGGGCGTAGCCCAGAGGAAACTATGCCAGCTCCCTGTTTTTTTGAACCGGCTTCAAGTCCAGTACAAGACATGTTTTCTTTTCATTAATTTTTTTATTTAATTTTTATTTTTTATTATTATTAGTAAATGCATTTTACAACTGAAAAAAACGTCCAACTCATTGGCATTGAATTTCCAAATCAGACCTTAATTCTAAAATGATTTTCAAAAAGTTTGCCTGTCACGTTTCACGTGGAAGCCTATGGTAAATAATTTACTTGAATTTACGGTTTCGCCATTTAAAAAATCATTACCAATTTTGATATACTTTAAGGCAAAAAATCTTAAAATTACGAACAATTTTCCTAAAAATATAGAAATAAAAGTATTTTTGTTTATAGACTAATTTTTTTTTTAATATACCCATATATGGGTAAACTTTTGATGAGTACCAAGATCGTAATTTCCCTCCGAATATAAAAATTATTTGTTGGTCGATTTTTTTATTTTTTGTTAAAAAAAAAGTTTTTTTAATATTGTTTATGGGCATGTGTTATTTTTGTAGGTAGTGGACTATTTTTTACGCTATTGATTCCCTAAAATGTATGGCCTTAAATTGAACATTTATGGCCATTTTTACTATTTTTAAGTCCACAATGGCCTTAAATCACAATTTTAGGCAATGTAGTCCATGGACTACATGCATGTTTCCTTAAATCTAGATTTTTTTTTCTGGGTGTAGTTTGAAAAATGGATTTGCAGTTTTGGCAACCACATTTGTATATAGATTGTTCTAGAGCCTATAGACCATGTTTGCTTCGTTTAACGCCCACAAAACCTTTATACCGTCCGCGGTGTTAAAGATTTGGAAAAGTGCTAATGAGGTTTTTTTCGATTATCAATACTCATATATTTATCCATAAAATGTTCCAATCATTTTTGTTATGTACATTTTTAAGAAGTCGCGGTCCAAGAACGACCATACTTTTCTGCTTTTTCACTACACTTTTTGGTTCTTCTTCTCCATGGTCCTTGAATTCTTAGGATTTAAATATAAAAACGACATTGTTATCTTTGGCAATCTTAAACTAGAAGGAGCTTTGTAATTTAAAAAATAAAAAAAGACAAAATCATAATATAATAAAAAATGTCAAATATACATAATAATACATATATGTATTAAAAAAAATTTAATTTTCTATTTTGCCCTTATGACGTCATATATAAATTCGAATGGATTCGAAAAACCTCGTTTGAGTTGATCGTTTTTTCATTTACTCGGTCGGTTTTACATCACTTTTTCTTTTTCGAATACTGACTGAAAATATAATACCCTCTGCAAGGGTAAACAAAAGAACAGCTAATTTTTCATTGTATTTGCATAGATTTCAGCGGAGGCGACTACAGTGAGCCCGTTATGACCCACATTGGCATTGCCCACACTCGATGGGCCACCCATGGCGTTCCTTGCGAAAGAAACTCCCACCCACATCGTTCTGACGACGGAAACGGGTTTGTCGTGGTCCACAACGGTATTATCACAAACTACAACGATGTGAAGACCTTTCTGGCAAAGCGTGGCTACGAGTTCGAATCGGACACGGACACAGAAGTATTTGCAAAGCTGGTACACCACCTTTGGAAAACCCATCCCACCTACTTGTTCCGCGAGCTGGTCGAGCAGGCCATCCTCCAAGTGGAAGGCGCCTTTGCCATTGCCGTGAAGTCCAAGCATTTTCCTGGAGAGTGTGTGGCCTCGCGGCGTAGTTCACCACTGCTGGTCGGAATCAAGACAAAGACACGCCTTGCCACAGACCACATCCCCATTCTGTACGGAAAAGGTAAGCTGTCCAATTAGTCTTCAACTATTGCTGCTTTCGCAAATGCAGTTTCTTCACCAGCCATAACCTTTGTCTTCTATCTATATGTAAATAACTGTCTGGGTGTCGTGTGTATCGGTTTGTGACTTATAACAACCGCCACTTTCAACTCTCTTCCCATCCTGCCTGCTGCAACTGTGCCGCTCGATGTCGAACAGCAGACGACAAGAAACTAGGCCCAGATCAAGGTAGTCACTTGACTAACCCGTATGCTTTCCGAAACGATAATCTGGTGCTGTGGGGCTTTCTAAACACTAACCCAAACTTGCAAAAGATTTTTAACGCATTTCTTTCTAATATATTTAAGTCTTATATTGATTTTACAATTTATTAACTTAACTTTTATTTCATCATCTTTAATCTGTTTAGACTCTGACTCTGGCAAACCGCAAGGTAACTACAAGTTTTATTATTTTTATTAACAAAATTTAAATAACCGGTTTTGCTTGGTTTTGGTCAACTTATCGTGCTTTGAACCCCTTTTCAAACTCTGACTGTACTCACTTGTATGATTTAATTGATGTCCAGAAAGAAGCATTTCGTAGCTACATATATTAGCATTTGAAATTAATTCCAAAGAATTAAATCCATTTGATCGTACTAGAAGACTTTCAATTTTGCGGCATAGTGCTTCCAGTCGTGAAAACAACAATAAAACTGCAGCATTTAATGTCATCTGGTAATATTATAGTTTTTTTTTATATTTAATCAACGATAACAATTAAAATTCTTGAATAAAAAAAATTCGTCACCATATCCTACCAAAGGTTCGTCATGATATCCTAGAAGGTTCACTTGGTGTGTCACTCTCAAACAGCGCAAACAAAAAAAGCCAACTACCAAAAACTCTATCTGATTTTATTTTCCACTCCTCTTCGCTCTGGCACAGCTGAAACACAATTATATTGGTTAATTTTACCAAGTTTTTTGTTGTGTGTAGATTCATTGTATGATTAAATATTCCTAAAATAACTTTTTTTAAGTAATTTAAAGAGAACGTTTTTTGTTTTGAAACAAATTTTGTAAACGAAATAAATAATATAATTTTTTTTCATCGAATTTATTTTATTTTATTTTCATTTCATTTCTTTCTTCGCTGATACTTTCAATTTGATGTGGGACCTACACTCAATACCCATTAACCACACATACACACACACACTTGCTCTTGCTCACAATGGGTGCTATTGCATTGTGCTTTTTGGCTTCCATTGCCATGGTGGAACTATCGGCACGCAATGCCATTAATGTCACCGCTAAAATCAACTCTGACAATGCAACTGAACATCCAACGGAACGAAACATCATCGCAATTAAAATGCAAAATTAACTAGAAATTCGTCCACATGGACAATCCCGTGAACTGCCAGTGCTTCCGCGTTCGGAGAGCACCTCTGAATTCATGCCTTTGGAGGAAAAGGAAGTTGAATACTTCTTCGCATCAGACGCCTCAGCCGTCATTGAACACACAAACCGGGTGATCTATTTGGAGGTAAGATATAAGATTATTTCCCATTATGTTTACGCATAAAGGCTTATTCCAATTTATAATATTTTTCAATATTAAATTTTCGTTACTAAGCATAAGAAAAAACGTATTTTGATATGATATGGTTGAATTTTTTTTTTGCCTTAAAGTAGACAATTTTCGTTTTTGTAACTCAGTAAATAGGGAATTTCTAGTCAAAGTATGGGATAGATTTTAAGTGCGTCACACTTTTTAGTATCGTTTTAAAGCTTATTGTCTTAGGTACTATCGATGAAAATTTGGTAATTATTCGATAACATTTGTGGAAGCTATAGCAAATTAAACATGGAGGATCAAAGTGAGCATTTTCGGCATATTTTGCTTTTTTATTTCCGAAAAGGAAAAAAATCGGTCGAAGCTCGCGAAAAATTGTGCTAAGTGTATGGTAAAGATGCCATGAGTGATCGCCAATGTCAGCGCTGGTTTGCCAAATTAAGGTTTGGAGATTTTGGAGTTAAAGACGCCCCACGTTCTGGTCGACCATCGGCCGTTTTTGACGAACAAATTCAGGCTTTGCTGGATGAAAGCCGGCGTTATTCAACGCGGGAGATGTCAGAGAAGCTCAGTGTGTCGCATACAACGGTTGAAAGCCATTTGAAGAAACTTGGCTACGTAAACAAGCTCGATGTTTTGGTTCCGCATAACTTAAAGGAAATTCACCTAACTAAGCGTATCAATATCTGCCATTCTCTTCTGCAACGGATTAAAAACGATCCTTCTTTGAAGGGGATCATTACTGGCGACGAAAAGTGGGTTGTTTACAATATTGTCGAACGAAAAAGAGCATGGAGCAAGAAAGATGAGCCAGCCCAAGCCACATCAAAGGCCGATATCCATCAGAGGAAAGTTATGCTGTCTGTTTGGTGGAATTGGAAGGGTGTAGTGCACTTTGAGCTGCTGCGACGGAATGAAACCATCAATTCAGATGTGTACTGTCGCCAGCTATCCAATTTGGCGGAAAAAATTAAAGAAAAGGAGCCGGCACTAGCTAATCGCAAGGGTATAGTCTTTCACCATGACAACGCCAGGCCCCACACATCTTTGGTCACTCGGCGAAAATTAACGGAGCTGAATTGGAAAGTGCTACCTCATCCACCATATAGTCCGGACTTAGCACCTTCAGATTACCATTTGTTTCGCTCTCTTCAAAACTCTTTGAATGATAAAAACTTTGATTCAGATGAGGCTGTCGAAAACCACTTGTCTCGATTCTTTGCTGGAAAAGACCAAAAGTTCTTCGAGCGCGGAATTATGCAGCTGCCCGAGAGATGGTCATTAGTGGTCGAACAAAACGGCCAATACATAATTGATTAATTATAAGTCCTGATATAAATAAATCATCTTTGAAAATATTGAAAAAAAACAACATGACTTTCTTGCCAACCCAATAGAAGTCGTTTATCGTCCAGATAAATTTAGTTCTTCCAGAGTTCTGACCGCCGCAAATCCCTTTTAGGGAAAACCATGTTCCTAAATAAAAGTTGAAAAATTCCAATAGCTATAAAATTCTTTATCTTCGATTCTAAGAGTCTAATCAAAATGATTTTTATGTTAGTATTCTTACAACCATATACTAAAAAAAATCAATAAATACAAAATTCAGTCCATTTAAAAATTTAAAAGGAAGAAGTTTTAAAGAAATGTCGAATATAAAGGGCTTTAAAATAATTGTTCAAATTTATATATTTTTGTACCCGTCACTCGTACAGAAGAAGCCGATACTGTATTCGGTGAAAGGTATGTAATAGGTATAAGGAAGCGTTTCCGACCCTATAAAGTCAATATATTCTTGATCAGGATCACTAGCCGAGTCGATCTAGCCATGTCCGTCTGTCTGTCCGTGTGAACGTAGAATCTCAGAAACTATAAGAGCTAGAGTTGGTGTTTTGGATTTAGATACCTTAGTTTCTCATTCAGCGCAAGTTTGTTAAAAAACAAGAGAGAACGCTATAGTCGGGTTTGTGTCCCGACTATCTAATACCCGTCACTCAGCTAAAGGGAGTGCGAGGGAGATGGATATATAACATTTTTTTGATTGCAAATAACTTTTAAATGAATGGTCCGATTTGAAAAATGTCTTCTACATTTCGACAGGTATAAATATACACAACAAAATTGCATTTGTACTTCTCGGAAATCTTTAAAGGTGTGGGCGCCAGACACATTTTAAAATCGTTAGTGGGCGATTGTGGGCGTTAGATGGGGCGTGGCACCTTTTTGAAATAAATTTGCGCTGCGTAAAAAGCCCAAGAATATGTGTGGGAAATCTCAACCTTCTAGCTTTTGTAGTTTCCGAGATCTCAGCGTTCATACGGACAGACAGACAGACGGACAGACGGACATGGCTAGATCGACTCGGCTAGTGACCCTGATCAAGAATATATATACTTTATAGGGTCGGAAACGCTTCCTTCTAGCTGTTACATACTTTTGCACGAATACAATATACCCTTTTACTGTACGAGTAACGGGTATAAAAAGTGAGCCACGCTCACTGTGGCGCTTACAGTTTTAAAGCTAGATTGCAAATTTAAACTTAAATGTGTTTGTTTTGTCAATATCTATCATTGTCCTAAAAACAAGAAAGGAAGCTAGCTTCGGCCAGCCGAAGCTTATATACCCTTGCAGATCATTTCTATTAATTTACAGATTGCCAAAATGTTAAATTTCGTAGTATTTTAACATTATTTTTTCTATCCTTTCTATAGCAGCTATATAATATAGTCGTCCGATTTTTGTTAAATTTAATTCAAAATTCGGAAATGTTAAAAAACAGTCATATCCTAGAGTAGAAGAGAATACAATGAAAAGCAAAGAAGTTATAATTTATTTTTTTTATTTTAATTTAAGCTGAACATTTCTGTATTTCAGAAATTACAATATAAAAATAATATAATAATATTCCTAAGAGAAGAAGGTAAATTGTCAAAAAACAACGAAGCTATATTTTTTTTCGTTATTATACCCTTGCAGAGGGTATTATAATTTCAGTCAGATATTGTAACGCAGTGAAGGAGACGTTTCCGACCACATAAAGTATATATATTCTTGATCAGCACCAATAGCCGAGTCCATCTAGCCATGTCCGTCTGTCCGTCTGTCCGTTTCTATGCGAACTAGTCTCTCAGTTTTAAAGCTATCGCAATGAAACTTTCCCAAAAGTCTTCTTTCTATTGCAGGTAGTACATATGTCGGAGCGAGCCGGATCGGACCACTATATCTTAAGGCTCCCATACGAATAATCAAACAAATATAAGAAAATTCATTGTAACTTTGCAGGAAGTAGGCGTTTTGATTTCTGACAACTTAAAAAGGTATTTCTTTTATCTGCAAGCTAGCTTCCTTTCTTGTTTTTTCGATTGTTCCTATGGATATAGGATATTTGTCTGATCCGGCGGGTTCCGACTTATATAATACCTGCAATAGAAAGAAGACTTCTGGAAAAGTTTCATCCCGATAGCTTCAAAGCTGAGAGACTAGTTTGCGTAAAAACGGACGGACAGACGGACATGGCTAGATCGACTCGTCTAGTGATGCTGATCAAGAATATATATGGGCGGATCTTTTACAAACCGAACGGATTTTGCCAAAAATATTTTTTCACATTTTTGAATTGCTTGAAACTTTTATTACGTGTACTATTCGGAAAATAAGTAAATTTTGTTTCGAAATTTTTTTTAGGTTGCCAAAAAACGTGAATTTTGAAAATCTTTCATTGAAAATCTTTGTCTCCGGTTGTAGTAATCCGATTGACTATGTGTCTTTTGCATTAATTCCTCTAAAACCTCTTCTTTAAAAAAAAATGAGTTTTTAATTACTTTAATTTATATTTACTTAAATGGAATTTTCTTCGTAGGACGACGACGTTGCCGCAGTTCGAGATGGTACCCTAAGCATCCATCGCTTAAAGAAGAGTCTAGATGACCCACACGCACGCGAAATCACCACCTTAAAGATGGAAATCCAACAAATCATGAAGGGAAATTATGACTACTTCATGCAGAAAGAGATTTTTGAGCAGCCCGACTCCGTGGTAAACACGATGCGTGGGCGAGTCCGTTTCGATGGAAACGCGATTGTGCTCGGTGGTATCAAGGAATACATTCCGGAGATTAAACGCTGTCGCCGTCTAATGTTGATTGGGTGTGGTACTTCTTACCACAGTGCCGTAGCCACCAGGCAGCTGCTAGAGGAGCTTACTGAGCTGCCCGTAATGGTCGAACTGGCCTCCGACTTCCTGGATCGCAACACACCTATTTTCCGCGACGACGTCTGCTTTTTTATATCGCAGTCTGGAGAGACTGCAGATACTCTGATGGCCTTGCGGTACTGTAAGCAGCGGGGAGCATTGATTGTGGGCATCACGAACACCGTAGGCAGCAGCATCTGCCGCGAATCCCACTGTGGAGTGCATATTAACGCCGGTCCAGAGATTGGAGTAGCTTCGACTAAAGCCTACACCTCACAATTCATTTCCTTGGTGATGTTCGCGTTGGTTATGTCCGAGGATCGTCTTTCCCTTCAGCAGCGAAGGTTGGAAATTCTGCAAGCGCTTTCCAAGCTAGCGGATCAGATTCGAGCCGTTCTCAAGCTGGATTCAAAAGTTCAAGAGCTGGCCAAGGACCTTTACCAACACAAGTCGCTACTGATAATGGGTCGTGGCTACAATTTCGCTACCTGCCTGGAAGGTGCTCTGGTAAGAATCCATCTTAGACTTTCAAGACTCCTTTTAACCTCTCCAGACTCTTTTCTTTTCAGAAAGTCAAGGAGTTAACCTACATGCATAGTGAGGGTATCATGGCCGGTGAGCTCAAGCACGGCCCACTGGCCCTCGTGGATGACTCAATGCCAGTCCTGATGATTGTCCTGCGCGACCCGGTCTACGTCAAGTGCATGAATGCTCTGCAGCAGGTCACATCACGCAAGGGCTGCCCGATTATTATCTGTGAAGAAGGAGACGAGGAGACTCAGGCGTTCTCCTCCCGACACTTGGAAATTCCACGCACCGTTGACTGTCTGCAGGGAATTCTCACCGTAATCCCAATGCAACTCCTGTCCTACCATATTGCAGTGCTGCGCGGATGCGACGTTGACTGTCCCAGAAACCTTGCCAAGTCCGTGACGGTTGAATAAGAGAAATACAAATTCGAAACACCAAATTTTCGGATTTCATTTTGACTTTCTGCATGATAATCTCTACTTTTCCTCGATGAATACATTGCACCATTATTATGAAATATTACCACTTAACGCTTAATCGTCAAGGAAAAGAAAATTTATTAAAAAAAATTATTAACTGAATGGATAACTATTTGGTAATTGATAATTTGGTATTGGTAACTTATACTAAAGAAGGGCTAATGTTTCTCAAACATTTTGAATGCAAAAAGGTTTTTCCTAAGGAGATATACCCATACCCAAGTTCCAAAATCCCAAGGAATGCCTAGCCCCTTAAATTTAAGCGAATTTTTTCGCTGTTTACGTGTTATTTTGGCATTAAGTTTTCGATCCTTTCTATAGAAGCTATTAAAATATACGTCCGATTTTTTTTTAAATTTAATTCCCAGCGTAGAAGAGAATACCATAAAAATCAAAAAAACTATACATTTTGTATAATAATTTGCCATACATTTTTATTGTTTCAATTGCAGCTTTATGATATTGCCTTGCGATTTTTATAACCGTTACTCGTAGAGTAAAAGGGTATATTGTATGTAACAGGTAGAAGGAAGCGTTTCCAACCCTATAAAGTTAATATATTCTTGTTCAGGATCACGTGTGAACTATAAAAGCTAGAAGGTCGGGATAAAGCATGCAGATTTATTTATGTGGCTTAACTATGGACAGCTAACTTAAGAACTTAACAATTAATACATTTACACATTTAGAGTATCGAGGAAACAGTAAATTTGGGAGGATATACAATCAATAGAGGACTCAAAAGATATACATTGATAGGCTGAATTATAATCTATACACTACTATAAAATTGGACCTATAAAAAACGGTCAGTAGCAAATGTCACCCTAAACGAATTGACATACAAATCTATAAAAATCACATTAATTCCCAAAATAATTAGGAGCCGCGTGTGAGGTACAAATTAGAACAATAAACGACCCCAAAGTGCCCCAAAATTCGATTTGTTTTTTTTTTAATTCCTTCTTTTGCCATTTCTTTGTTATAAATGTTGTTAAAATGGTTTAAAAATGTGATGTTCATAATCTTATGGCATACCCGCCAATAACTGCATTTAAATTTTTTGAAGATTCAGCATCCTTCACCAAGTCCCCAATATTTTCAAATTTTGTTGTACCAGTCTGACGTCATTGCGTGCACATATGTATGGTGCACTTTGCATAAAGTTGTACTAGCTGAATTTTACAGTCACAATTTTCCTAAAAATTGCTTTTATTTTAAAAATGCAAAAAGTCGATCCGCAAACTATTAGTTTAGTTTTCAAACGTTGAGTTATTGACAAATTATTGATTTGTAAAAAACATTAAATCGCTCCGCTGCACACACACATGGACGAAATATATATATAAGCCACAAAATTAGTTTTTTACAAACACAATCCCTAGATATGCGCGTGTGTGTGCATTGCAGCTGTCTAAGGAAGTGAGATTTGCTTAAATTCAAATTCATGATAATACTGATATCCTTTTCCTATGAAAAAGTCGACCGTGACTCCGCCCCAAAGCCACGGCAAGGCCACTTCCGACCCAGGGTTGCCCGGCCCTGGGAAGGCTCCGTTAAAACACAGCTGGATTTACCCCTCAGCTGCAAACCTGAAAGTCAGTGGGCACGGGTCGCTTGACACGCCTGACTTGAGGGTAGGCACTTTAAAGACCTACCCAGGTCCGCCCGACTACGATTCGTCAGCATCCATAGTCATAGCTAGACTATGGACCTGCTTCCAGCCGCCCTCACGGGGAGAGTATAGTCGCACTACCATCGGTGCACACAGTTACGGCAGGGGACGAGTCCCCCGTTGGTCCCCCTGTGTACCCGACGGCTGACGGCCTTGTACGAAATAGTGCTGTATTATTTTATTTAATTCCAGTTCCGTGTTCCGTCCATGAAAATGTTTAAAATAACGAAAAAATATTTAATATTGTGTCATATAAAAATCGGAGAAGGTGGTACCTTTTATAATCAAAAGCATACGTGGAGTATAGTTAAGTTTTCGGTTTGCCCAGAGTTTCACGCCAAGTAATTCCATTTGCTTTCGCATGACAGCCTTGAACATCGTTTTCTTTGAAGTTTCTTTAAATTCCACCATACGCGGTATGTTATATTAAAAAACAAGAGAGAACGGATAGTCGGGTGCCCCGACTTACAGATACCCGTTACTCAGTTAAAGGGAGTGCGAGGGAGATGGAGATAGAAACTTTGATCACACATAACTTTTTAACGAATGGTCCGATTTGTATGGTTCGAATGGTTCGATAGGTATTGATAAACACAATAAAACTGCATTTTTACTTTTTCGAAATATTTAAATTTTTAAAATCGTATATAAGCGATTGTGGGCGTTAGGGGGGGCGTGGCACCTTGATGAAACAAACTTGCGCTGCGTAGGAAGCCCAAGAATATGTGTGGGTAATCCCAACTTTCTAGCTTTTATAGTTTCCGAAATCTCTGCGTTCATACAGACAGACAGACGGACAGACAGACGGATATGGCTAGATCGACTCGGCTAGTGATCCTGATCAAGAATATATATACTTTATGGGGTCGGAAACGCTTCCTTCTACCTGTTACATACTTTTGCACGAATACAATATACCCTTTTACTCTACGAGTAACGGCTATAACAGGATCACTTCGCATTTCATCACAAACACAGAAATTCTGAATAAATCGCACTGATCACAAAGAAATCTCGAAACGAACTGACGCTTGAATTCGAAATACAAAGTGCGTAGGTCAAAGAGAAAAAAGGGTACACCCAAAAAAAAAACCAAAAGTTTACATTTAATGAGCGTTGTATTAAAAGTATACTGATGGTAGTATGAAAGTGTAAGTATTAAATTAACACTAATTAGTTCAAACTGTAAACTGTGTAGTGTAAGTGCTACACCAAAGAGTATAAGGCGTAAACCTTTAGTGTAATTTGTAAACTAATTATATTCGACTACTTAGTTTATTATTTACACTTGTAGTTTCAAAAAAACTTTTTGTAGTATAAAGAAAATGTAGTTTCAACGTACTACAAAATAGTTTCATGCCTACACTTTATAGTTTCAAGGTTACACTAATTATTATAAGAGTGACAATCTGTAGCATACATTTTATACTGACCGAAAAATTATTTTTTATGGTGTGAAACTAGGACGATAGCGATTATTTGTACATATACCTTGGTGTAAAACCAGGACAAAAGCGAGTATAGGAACACAAAAAGTGATACCAGATTTTGCGTTTTTTGACGCGTTTGTGATTATTATGATGATTTATCTGTGTGAGTTTGGTCCTGCATTCCTGTGAAATTCGTGCCGAGTCAAGATGTAAGTAAAATATTTATTTTAAAATAAAAAGTGCAATATTTCATTTTCCTTATTGGCAAATTTTGATTGCTCTGTGTAAAATCAATTCTACTGCTCAAATTAAAATGTTTGTATAAACATAGAGGTTGTGTAAAAAACCCACCCCTTGCTTCCATGGAAACAAGTGCTTTGCGCACGCGAAGGAGTTCCAAACATATATGTATGTATGAAGTTGCATAAAATAATATACATTTTAATTAATAATAACGAAGAAATATTTATTTTAAGTGATCAATATGATATTTTGGGTTTTAATGAGCAATATCAAGCCTATAAAGTTGGTGGAAAAGAAAATTCTTTAAAAATGAATAATATTAGTGTTTTTCAAGGTCCCCCTGTTAAATGTTATAATAAGAATACTGTAACCTATGTAAGATTAAAATTATTTTAATTTATGAATATTTATCAAATAATAATAAAATAATATATTGAATAATAATAAAAGAAAAACATTATACAACGAGATTTTATTGGGATTTTATTGGGATTAAATTGTATACCACGAAAAACTAAATAGTATAAATTGTATACTACAGTTAGCGGGGAAATCGTATAGGTATTATACGAAATAGTTTCAAATGTACACTAACAATCTTGATAAATAGTTTAATAAGTATATTACAGCACACGAACTTAGTATAAAACTGAGACCACATAGCGTAGCGTTTATACTAAATAGTATACAAAATAAACTACCAGCCTAATTTTCAGTACACTGAGTGAGTATAAAGTGTATACTCGTTAGTTTATTCTTGACAACTTCGAAAGTTTCATTTTAACAATTTTGAAGTCATTAGGTTAATACTCAGAGTATCGAGAAATTTTTGACACTCAATAGTTTAGTTTTAATGTACAAATAGTTTAGTTTCTATGATCATTTTTTTTTTGGGTGTACTTAAAAAAATTCGTTTCTTTCTTAAAAAGAAAATTCCTTTAAATATTATATACAATATTTCAAATACAAAACAAGAGAGAACGCTATAGTCGGGTTGGTGTCCCGACTATCTAATACCCGTCACTCAGCTAAAGGGAGTGCGAACGCTGTACTCGGGTTGGTGTCCCGACTATCTATTGGGGCTAAAGGGAGTGCGAGGGAGATAGATATATAAACAGTTTTGATTGCGTATAACTTTTTAATGAATGGTCCGATTTGAAAAATGTCTTCTACATTTCGATAGGTATTAATAAACACTATAAAATTGCGTTTATATATTTTTAAAATCTTAAAAGATGTGGCCTCCAGACACATTTGAAAATCGTTTATGGCGATTGTGGGCGTTAGGGGGGCGTGGCACCTCATGAAACAAACTTGCGCTGCGTAGGAAGCCCAAGAATATGTGTGTGAAATCTCAACCTTCTAGCTTTTATAGTTTCCGAAATCTCAGCGTTCATACAGACAGACGAGACGGACAGACGGACAGAGATGGCTAGATCGACTCGGCTAGTGATCCTGATCAAGAATATATATACTTTATGGGGTCGGAAACGCTTCCTTCTCCCTGTTACATACTTTTGCACGAATACAATATACCCTTTTACTCTACGAGTAACGGGTATAACAATATCACTTATTTTATTTAACAAATTAAGCTTAGCATACAATGTTAAACTTAATACCATATTACGGAGCACTGGCTGCGGAGGCCTTCGACTCTGGCTGTGATTAATCTACTGTGTTTATATCTGTACATGTGTTTTTAAGGTTTAGTTTGTTATATTGCTAGCTTTAATTATACCCGTTACTCGTAGAGTAAAAGGGTATATTGTATTCGTGCAAAAGTATGTAACAGGGAGAAGGAAGCGTTTCCGACCCCATAAAGTATATATATTCTTGATCAGGATCACTAGCCGAGTCGATCTAGCCATGTCCGTCTGTCTGTCTGTATGAACGCTGAGATCTCGGAAACTATAAAAGCTAGAAGGTTGAGATTTCACACACATATTCTTGGGCTTCCTACGCAGCGCAATTTTGTTTCATCGAGGTGCCACGCCCCCCCTAACGCCCACAATCGCCATAAACGATTTTCAAATGTGTCTTTTAAGATTTTAAAAATATATAAACTCCATTTTATAGTGTTTATTAATACCTATCGAAATGTAGAAGACATTTTTCAAATCGGACCATTCATTAAAAAGTTATACGCAATCAAAACTGTTTATATATCTATCTCCCTCGCACTCCCTTTAGCCCCAATAGATAGTCGGGACACCAACCCGAGTACAGCGTTCGCACTCCCTTTAGCTGAGTGACGGGTATTAGATAGTCGGGACACCAACCCGACTATAGCGTTCTCTCTGGTTTTTTTATCAGCTCGTAAATTTTCTACGGATTGGCAGTCGAGGATTTGGGCTCTAATACTGCCCAGTCCAGGGCAATTATTTAACAAGTGGTCGGTATTTGGGAGTCCTCCGCAGAGACTGCAGATCGGATTGATGTTGCCCTTTAATAGTTGTTCGTGGGTGTGTTTAGTGTGTCCTATTCGGAGCCGGATAAAGGCCTGTCTCCCGATTGTTGTTAGAATGTTAGAATGTGGTCCATTCCTCCATCTTTTGGTTTTCCAAGTTGCGATCTATTAGCTTGTGTATGTCCTTGCTGTTTATTGGAGTGAAAAGGAATGTTGGTGAGAGGCCAATGTTGTGGGCTGCCTGATCCGCCTCTTCGTTACTCTTTATGCCTTAATGGCTTGGGACCCAAAAGAGTGTTATTTTTTTGGATATTCTTTTGTTATCCTTGTATCTCTCTGTGGGATCGCGATACTTGGGATTATTTATTGCCAGGAGTGACGACAGGCTATCAGTGCAGACAACAAACTCGCCGTTGTTACTGGTGGCAAAGCGGCATGCCGTAGCTTCTGCCACGAATATAAAATTGTAGAGGGGGAGTGCCCCTCCCTCCACGATGGTTTTGTTAGCGTCGATAACTGCGAATGTGGTTGATTCCAAAGTTTTGGATCCGTCAATATACAGCCAATGTTTTTCACCGCGGAGTTTATTTTATACCCGTTACTCGTAGAGTAAAAGGCTATATTGTATTCGTGCAAAACTTGTGAGGGCTCAATTAGGAATATTAGGAATGCACGGGAAGGTTTCCATTGCTCTTCCAAGCTCGCTTTCCAGTTGTCAAACTGCGCCACATGGCTGATCTTTCTCGTTCTTTCTCAAAGAAAAGTCGACAACGGAGGACGGGAATCTGCTGAGAAAACAGCTAAGCCTAACCTAGATTGATCTCCAATAAAACACTCTTGCAACGTTTTACTAAAGCGCTTACCCGTCTCGGCGACCCGTTCAGCGTGTTCAGACAGCACCGCTAACGGGGCGAAAACTTATTTGATAAGCAATTCCTGAACAAATCCGCACCTGACGTAAGAAAACGTTGTATGAGGTTACTCTGACTTACGATACACCCCCCGCAGCCGTGTGACAGCGTACACGTGAAGTTCTACTCGGTACTCGTTCGTAGTGGCTCGAGGTACCCGGAAAATTAGCTTTGATCGCCGTAGCCGTACGATCGCCACGGACAAGAAGACATTCAGGTCTAAATACCAACGCAAATTATAAAACCGTATTCTAGCCGCACATCGGCCATTGGTGGCAGCTTACGACAGCACTAAGCACGTGTTCTCACATCTCACCCAGTACTATCCGAGGCGATCCCAGCAGCGCCCGCCGCTACTAACCGTGTAGGGCAAGGGCGTTACGACGATCTCTCCGCCACGTGGACCGTTTACGCCGCAACACTCGCCGCCCCAGTCAGCGGTACAGGCTATCTATCCATGATTATCCTCTACTTGAGCGATACTGGGGTGGCCAGATATCCCAACCGCCGCGTGTGAGAGTCGATCCTGGAGTCTTAGACGAGCGCCAACCAAGAAGAGACCGTTCAATGCCGCGAGCCATTCTACTATAATTATTTTATAGAATTCCTAGCCTAAGTTGGTTCCGTGGGGCCAAATTTGCTTGATCAGTTGGCTGCGTGGGCATCTTCCAATACGGTCTTGATTTCCTCCCAACAGCTTACTCCAGCGTCAACAGACCTGCTGACACCGCTGGACACAATTTGAAGCAGTGAGTACGGCATAGCCGAATGGGTATAAATACGCTATTGTACACGCCCACATATGAAACCCCGCACCAAAGCTTACGCAAAGAACGCCATATTTTAGGTATTCAAGATTTTGCCCCACGACCCTAAATGCACGGAGAAATAGCATCCGTCTAAAGTAAAGTAAAAGGACACTGATTCTTGAATGCTTTATTTTGTTAGGTTTAAGAAATATACTGTCAATCATGACTTATGTTGATTTAAAGTACAGAAGTACGTAACATGAATTAAACTTCAAATACTAATGGGCACTTAAGGCATCTTTTATCGGGAAGAAAGGGATCAGGGTCACTAGCCGAGTCGATAAAGCCTGTCTGTCTTTCTGTCTGTCCGTATGAACGCTAAGATCTCGGAAACTACAAAAGCTAGAAAGTTGGGATTACCCACACATATTCTTGGGCTTCCTACGCAGCGCAAGTTTATTTCAGCTGAGCGCCACGCCCCCTCTAACGCCCACAAACGATTTTAAGATGTGTCAGGCGCCCACATTTTTTAAGATTTCGGAGAAGTATAAATGCAATTTTGTTGTGTTTATTTATACCTTTCGAAATGTAAATGTAATTTTTCAAATCGGACCATTCGTTAAAAAGTTATGCCCAATCAAAGTTTTATATCTCCATCTTCTATAGCTGAGTAACGGGTATCTTATAGTCGGTTGATGTTAGGTTGGTTCCGAGACCAGGGTGGAGATGGCCCGGTCGATTTAAATCGGTTCGGTGGGGGTAGGTTCAATTCTTTGCTAAAGTTGGCGCATATCCGGAAAGTAGAAGGACATTTGTATCTCCTTCTTTCTTTGAAAATGTTTTTTTGAAATCGTCAGCTAATAACCGATTTGGAGTGGTGTTTAATTTTGGTATGAGTCGGGTTGTAGTTTCTTTTATTCTTTTGGTGATGCTGGGTAGTCTGGACATCGCTAGAATGCACTTCGTCGGGGAGGTCGGAAAAGCGTAGATGGATCTGCGTGCTGCTGCGTGGTATGGTGGTTGAATTTTCTTGATATTTGAGTCTGCAATCCAGCCGAATATCGGAAGCCCGTAATCTATTTTTATGTTAATTAAAATATTAATATGTACATGTAAGTATCTTGAGCTTAGAAATTTAATTATGTTGAGACGAGATACTAACTGCTTTCTTAGTCTTAGGCAGTGTTCTTTAAATGTAAGCAGAGTCGAAGGTAATTCCTAGGATTTTTAAATGATCGGTTTGTCGAATGATTTTGTTGTTAAATACAATTTCGGGAAAGTTGCAATTTTGTTTTCGGCAAATATGTAGGACCTGAAATTTTTAAATGGAAATTGATGCCCCAGATGAAGCGCCCCACTGTTCCAGCTCGTCCAGAACGTTTGAGAAGGTATCTTTAACGGAATTCAGATCGTTCTGTCATCAGCATATAGTGAAATGGAAATGTCTTTGTGTCTGTTAAAAATTGAAGATATTTGCTCAAAATCAATCATAAAGGCTGATAATGTTATAAAGCCTTGGACCAACGCCCCAGAGTTCATGTTGGAATAACACTGAATGTAACCCCACGCGATCGAAAGCGTTTTTAAAATCCGTACCCAGGATGTAATGTGTAATGTGACTCTTTTTAAATGCAACCTGGTAGTGCGAGATTTTTGGGTGGTAAACCACATAAGACTGCGTGCGATCATTTTTTCGACTGATTTCCCTAGGCAAGAGAGAAGTGAAATGGGACGGAAGCTTTTAATTTCTTGGTTAGTTTTATTAGGTTTAGGGATAGGGATTACCGTGGCTGTCTTCCAGTTATGTGGATAGAATCCTGTTTGAAGCATTGTGTTAAAGACCTCTAAAAAGTTTATTTTTAACAGCTGGTGGTAGGTTTTCATGCATGGGATACGATATTCTGTCGAAACCGGGACTTTTTCCCTTTGCCGTTTCGATTGCTATTTCTAATTCCAGTTCTGTAAAATGTAAGTCGAGCTGCCTCGCGGAGAGAGATATGGAATTGGGTTGGTATGTGTTGTTTAGATAGGTTTGCTTAGATTGAAAATTCTGCTGAGAAAAGATATGGTCGGCCGAGTACTGCGACCAACTATTTCCAAATTCCTCTGCAATTTTCTTCGGACAGATAAGAAGACCAGTTTTCGTTTTTAAATATTTTATGGGGGTGGGGGGTACCCCAGCTAGGCGCTTGACATCGGACCATAGTTTTTTGGATGTGGTGAGAGGTGACATTCGGGATCTGAAGTTTTGAAAGCAGGTGCGGTTGGCAGCTACACCCAAATGAAGTACGAATAATTTGAGAACGAACGTTCTTAAAACAATACCGAATAGTACTTGAAATTTTTAATACATTCGTTCTTAAATATAAAAATTAAACCAGAAAAAGCGAATTTCCAGGGTGGTGCAGCTGTTAAGGGCGCCAGGACAATGAAATGTTGTAAACAAAGATACCGAAATCGAATCCTCTCCGCGACAAGTCCTCTAGTTCAATTTAAATTTTTTTTTTTGTTTTTTTGGTAAAAATCTTTAAATTGCATTTGTTTTAGTTTTTAAAACACTTAAAAAATTTTTTTAACATAAATAAATAGAACTTGTACGCTAGCCCTTCCGCCAAGAGTACTTGTGCCTTTTTTAGTCAACGCATTTTAAGAAGCGTGCGTGGTCGAGTTGGTTAGGGTAAGACGTCTGTCTGCAGTGCGAGTGGTCGTGGGTTCAAACCGAGGTCGAGGTAAGTGTTTTCGTAACTATCACTTAAATCATTACTAAAAGTTTTTTCTGAATATAAATAACGTTAAAAACATGCTAAACCTGCAAAAATAAATTAAATAAATAATGTTGTTAAGTTAAACATTTTAAGTTCAAAAGTACTAAAATTAAGAATTTTTAATTCTTAAATTTCGAATTTTTGTACTTAAAACAATCTTATGTCGTACTTATTTCAAGAACGTTCGTTCTCAAATTCTTACTTTCGGTCTTGAATTAATCGTACTTGATTTTAAATATTCGATCTTGGATCAAGAAATTTCGTGCTTACCCAACTTTCGATACCGTCCGTACTTGATTTGATATCGAAAAGTACGAATTTTTCCCTGAGTGTAGTACAGCCTTTCTGAAGCCAGCATTGCCTCTTTTGGAGAAAATTGTTCCACCAGGGGACTTGTAACGTGAGTTTGAAGCAAATGTACACTTTAATAATTCAGTCCAGAAAGATGTAGTGTACGGGGGTGCTGCAGAGCTAATGCTATCTCTATCCTTCGATAGTCGGTCATCTAACAGCAGATGGTAAATGCTACTAGAGAGGACCTTGTACCTTCAAGCTTGTGATACGCACTCTTGCTAGGCTCGGGTCTAGCTCACCGGATGTCGGGGTTCTTCCTTGCTTAAGAGGGTATGGTTGCACGCTACCACAATTTATTAGTAAGTAATAATCAAAACAACAAACAATCAAGAGTAAAGGAAAAGCTATCAAAACAATTAATTTAATATTGAAGCGCGCCGACACGCTGAAAAGCAACTGAGAATCTGATAAATTCCTTTTGGAAATCTAGATGTTATTATTCCGCAAGTCTTTACCCTCCCTTTCATGACAATATTACTTAAATTCCTGCATTGTCCCTTAGCCAAGATGTAATGATCTCTACCACATTGTTAAGCAAGTCTTTGACTTAAGCACTCGACAGACCATGGTTATTATTTATTCAAACTTCATTTTAAACAAATCCTATATTCATTTTGTTCCATTGATTTTATTTATAACAAGAGAGAGCGTTATAGTCGGGTGCCCCGACTATCAGATACCCGTTACTCAGGTAAAGGGAGTGCGAGGGAGATGGAGATAGAAACTTTGATCACGCATAACTTTTTAACGAATGGTCCGATTTGAAATTTACATTTAATACATTAAATACATTTCGATAGGTATTGATAAACACAATAAAACTGCATTTTTACTTTACCGAAATATTTTAATTTTTAAAATCTTATATAAGCGATTGTTTTAGCTGGCGTAAGACGTAGCTGGCATGGGCACCATTGTCACCCTTCCAGTGTCCAACTGAACACGGTGAAGTGACTGACAGTTGGTGGTCAGGCGAATTCATAAATATCCGGTATTATCCGAATCTGTAAAAAGCCCAATAACGAAAAACACGGTCTCTTTTCCCAATTGGCCAACATCCAGTACATATCATTCTAAGTATTCATCAATCAATCTTGAAAACACGTGTTTTGTTTCATAACTAAGAAGTAATAGTAACCAACTTTACTGCAGCCTTAACACAGGCAAAAGATTTCTTAAAAAAAAACCCGTTGCCTGTAAAAATTAACAAGAAAAGTGCGGAAACCAGAAGGGCATTTTCGCCAATAATATCCGATCCTTCGATTCCTATCTTAATTTTCAAAAGGAAAATTGATCGGCTTATTTTGTCCAAGAATCAGCAATACAATTTTCATCAGAACCGGTCTACCAGAGCACAGCAATTCATCAGCAGTTACACCCTGAGAAGGAGCAGGGCAATAGTTCATCATATTTTCTGTCTTCTGTCTTCGGCTTCTGTCTTCGTTAAAGCCTCTGAAGAGGCTTTACACTCGCCAAACTCCGCGGGGCACGTGAAATATCCACCTGGCACTCATCGTTTTTTGTTAGCTAAATCGAAGTCAGAAATTAATTTAATCAATGGGCACAAAACATTGTAAAATACAACTCAAAACGAAAGAGGCAGTTCATATTCAGTGCTTGGTATTGGATCGTAGTCATAGTCAAAAAACATAAAAGCATACAGCTGCGGACAAAATAGTAGTAGTGTTGCCCTCCTGTGTTTTTAAAGGTTTGTTGTGGTAATTTATATTCTCCTGCTAATATTGTCTTGATTATAATTGTACTATTAGACTAATTGGATAAGAAAAGTGACAACAACAAACAACAAACACAGGACGGCAACACTACTACTATTTTGACCGCAGCTTTATGCTTTTATGTTTTTTTGACTATGTTTTCTAAAATTTGTTTCTCCCTTGAAAAGATAAAGAGTGTATCTTTTAAAAAACTTTAACATCGAATCAAACCATGAATCCGTTTGCCTCTGAGAGCTCCGGAAAGTTGGCCAATTTCAGCATTTTTCGAACTTTGAGGTCCTTTTGCTAAGAATCCTTGCGTCGGGGAACTTTTTGGAAAACGCAGTTTAACTTGGGAATTCGTAACGAATCCAAAAATATAGCATCCATCGAGGTAAATTTTTGATGCTGCATAGTGTAATTTGTTGTCTTCTATTCATTTCGTATTTGTGTGGGAATGTTGGGGGTTTTACAAGTTTGTACCAAGGAGATGCTGTTTCCAAGGTGTCTATCAGTTCATTGTATAAGCATTGTTTTATGTGGCGAGCGATGTCAGTAAAATTGTAGTTAGGGGTGTATATAAGGGGGGATTGAAGGATAAGTTTAGCAAATGAGCAGTTTCGTTGTCTTTTATTCCTATGTGGCGAGGAATCCAAGGCTTATTTTTGGTAAGTTTTTGGTTATAATAATTCTTATTGATGTTAGTTTGTTGTGGTTTTTAATCGACTTACAGACTTACAGACTTTCTATGACAAAGTTTTGTGGCTTCTAGAATGGCAATGATCTCGCTCGTGTAGAAGGAAGAGTACATTGGTAGTAGACCGGATTTTAAAAGGATATTTATACCCGTTACTCGTAGAGTAAAAGGGTATATTGTATTCGTGCAAAAGTATGTAACAGCTAGAAGGAAGCGTTTCCGACCCATAAAGTATATATATTCTTGATCAGGATCACTAGCCGAGTCGATCTAGCCATGTCCGTCTGTCTGTCCGTCTGTCTGTCTGTCTGTATGAACGCTGAGATTTCGGAAACTATAAGAGCTAGAAGATTGGCGTTTTGCATGCAGATTCTAGGAGTTCCTACGCAGCGCAAGTTTGTTTCATCGAGGTGCCACGACCCCTCTAACGCCCACAATCGCTTATATACGATTTTAAAAATTTCAATATTTCGGAAAAGTAAAAATGCAGTTTTATTGTGTTTATCAATACCTATCGAAATGTAGAAGAAATTTTTCAAATCGGACCATTCGATAAAAAACAAGAAAGGAAGCTAGCTTCGGCCAGCCGAAGCTTATATACCCTTGCAGATCATTCCTATTAATTTACAAATTGCAAAAATGTTAAATCTCCTATTATTTCTCTTATTTCCGATCGTTCCTATGGCAGCTATATGATAGAGTAGTTCGATTTTGATAAAATTAAAATCGAAATTCGGAAATATTTAAAAAGAGTCATATCCCAGAGTAGAAGAGAATACAATAAAAACCAACGAAGCTATAATTTATTTCCTATTATATTCCCATTAATTTTCCGATCGTTCCTATGGCAGCTATATGATATAGTCGTCTGATTTTAATAAAATTTTATTCGAAATTCAGAAATAATTAAAAACTAACATTCCCAAGATTAGAAGGTAATACTATAAAAAACACCGAAGCTAGAATTTTTTTAACGTTTTTTTTCCGATCCTTCCTATGGGAGCTATAGGATATAGTTGTCCGATCCGGTCGGTTCCGACTTATATACTACCTGCAATAGTAAGAAGGCTTTTGGGAAAGTTTCATCCCGATAGCTTAAAAACTGAGAGACTAGTTTGCGTAGAAACAGACGGACAGACGGACAGACGGACAGACGGACAGACGGACATGGCTAGATCGACTCGTCTAGTGATGCTGATCATGGGGTCGGAAACGTCTCCTTCACTGCGTTGCAAACTTCTGACTGAAATCATAATACCCTCTGCAAGGGTATAAAAATGCGTGATCAAAGTTTCTATCTCCATCTCCCTTGCACTCCCTTTACCTGAGTAACGGGTATCTGATAGTCAGGGCACCCGACTATAACGTTCTCTCTTGTTTTTTATCAGTAATACTGAATCCAGATATACCATCAGCCTTAGAACCGTCAGTATACACAAAATTGTGTTGTGGGTATGAGGATTGTAAGAACCTGAAGTTGTTGGTAAGTTGTTGCAGGGGCATTTTGTTTATTATGAGATGACAGACTAGTATCGATAGCTTTATGTATGGTAGTCATATTACATTTTTTACAGTTACTGAATCGGATTATTCTGTCTATGATTTGATTATTCTTTCTATGGTACTAGGGTATCTGTATTTTCTTTTGTGTGGCTTTATTGGTTTAGTTATATGGGTGCCGTGGGCGAAAAGGATATTTTTACTTAATTTGGCTGTAAGAAAGTTTCGTTTTTGTTATATTGTGTTTGTTTTAGTTTCTAGCAGTAAGTTTTTATACCCGTTACTCGTAGAGTAAAAGGGTATATTGTATTCGTGCAAAAGTATGTAACAGGGAGAAGGAAGCGTTTCCGACCCCATAAAGTATATATATTCTTGATCAGGATCACTAGCCGAGTCGATCTAGCCATGTCCGTCTGTCCGTCTGTCCGTCTGTCCGTCTGTCCGTCTGTCCGTCTGTCCGTCCGTCCGTCCGTCCGTCCGTCTGTCTGTATGAACGCTGAGATTTCGGAAACTATAAAAGCTAGAAGGTTGAGATTTCACACACATATTCTTGGGCTTCCTACGCAGCGCAAGTTTGTTTCATCGAGGTGCCACGCCCCCCCTAACGCCCACAATCGCCAACGATTTTCAAATGTGTCTAGAGGCCACATCTTTTAAGATTTTAAAAATATATAAACGCAATTTTATAGTGTTTATTAATACCTATCGTAATGTAGAAGACATTTTTCAAATCGGGCCATTCATTAAAAAGTTATACGCAATCAAAATTGTTTATATATCTATCTCCCTCGCACTCCCTTTAGCCCCAATAGATAGTCGGGACACCAACCCGAGTACAGCGTTTGCACTCCCTTTAGCTGAGTGACGGGTATAAGATAGTCGGGACACCAACCCGACTATAGCGTTCTCTCTTGTTTTTACTGTGTTTTACTTATTGTGTTCGATTATAAGATGGAAGTCATCGGCATATGCTGTGAGTTTTATTTCTTTGTGTAAGGAAATAATATAGGAGAGTGTGTTGTAAGCAATAAGAAAAGGAATTACTGAGATTGGAGACCCCTGGCGGATGCCATTGTTGAGTGGGAAAAAGCATAAAAGGTTGTGGCCGGATTTGATGATTATTTTTCTGTTTGTCATAAAGTTAAAGACGTAATTTAATATGCGTGTGCCTATTTTCCATTCCTTCAGCTGGTTAATTACGGAGTAGATGCCTATTTTATCAAAAGCATTGTTGAAATCATGAGAGATCAATGTGATGTGTTTCTTAAGGACTCTGTGTTTGAATGATATGGGGGAGTTGTTGATCATAATGTTAGAGATGCGATCTAAGGCTGGAGATTTGCCTTTCAAGGAGTTGAGTGCGCTGCTAAATTCGATGAGCGCAATGTCATTTTCTATTTCTAGTGCAGTATTGGAGGGTTGGTAGTCTATAGTGTGGTTTAAGAGGAATTTATTAGTGCGAAAAGTTGGAGAAAAGTTACCATTGACGGTTTCTTTGGACCAGGCAACTCCAAAATAGTTCGTGATTTCACTTTGAGATGTTCTGGGGGTGGGGAAAGAAGGGTCGTTAATACAATGTATGTGCTTTGTGGGGAAAAGGCCGCAAAGTCGTCTGATGTTGGACCATGTTATTGCTGGAGATGAGATGGGACTAATTTTGGATGTGAAATTAAACATAGAGATGCGTTTGACTTCTCTAATGGCTTTTTTTATTTTCGCGTTGGCTCTTTTGTATTTAATTATATTATAAGTAGTAATGTTGCGCTTTAGTATTGACCATTTAGTTTTCCTCAAAACTAATAAGTTTCGATTCTACCAAGGGACTGTTCTAGGAAATTGAAAAGTAGAGTTCTGGGGGATTGATTGGTGCGCGCTTTGGATAATCATTTTTCTTAACATATCTGCTTCTTTATTGACATTTTCGCTCGGAGGCCTGTCAGTACAATTGTTTCGAAAAGATTTTTTGTATGCTTCCCAGTTTTCTTTCTTTAAGTTAAAGGAGGGTTTGGAGGTGCAGGGAGAGGTATTAAGATTCATTGAGATTAAGATAGGGAGGTGATCACTTCCGTAGAGATCGTCTATTGTTTCCCAGAGAAATTCTGGGGCTATAGTGGATGAAGAAAAGGATAAGTCTATATGTGTTAAAGAGTTGTGAGTGGAGAAGTGGGTGGGGCTTGTGTCGTTTAATAAAATGTAATCTGAATGGTCTAGGTTTGGCAATAATATTGCCTCTGGTATTAGGGCTAGAGCCCCAGTAGGGGTGCCAACTATTAAAGTTTCTGAGGACTAAAGTGGGTGTGTTGTCGAAGCAGAGGACGTTTTCTAAGTTACTTCTGTTAAAGGACTTAGTTGGTGAAATGTAGGCTGATATTATGTTTATTTTAAGTTTTGTATCTATTGAGACTCCAGTCTCAAGACTCGAAGTCTTGATTGATTGAGATTTGTCTTTGCGATATTGAGTTATGTATCAGGAGTGCTGCGTTGTTGGTACACACAAAAAAATTTGCTTTGTAAAATTGACCAATGAAGATAGTTCAGTAACTATAAAAAATAGTACTCTAACAATAAATATAGTCGTCCGTGTATTTGTTTTGCTTTGCGTACTATTAAATAGTTAAACTACTATTAAAATAGTTTCGCTTACGGGATGTGTGTATTTTGTTTTTGTATCTTATACCTATTTTAAATAGTTAGTCCACTATTATAAAATAGTTACCCTAACGTAACTTCTTTAATATAAAAGTATGCAACAGTAATGTTACAAATCATCTGCGATGCCCTGTATATAATTCCCTTCATGAACCAAGCCCAAGTCAGATTCTGAGACACTAAGACTTATTTTCTGTCTTAAGTCTTTAATAAACTTCCACACTAGCTGGAAGTCAAGTGCAACCCGCACCTTTATAAGGTGTAGGATGAAGTCACTTTTGGAAAAGGTAATTGGACAACTACCTTTTTAATAATACTTATAAATTACTGTGAAATAACTATAAATAACACAGGTACACAGCCAAAAATTTCCACGAACCATTTCTAGTTTTCCTTGATAATTGGGTGCTCCTGAGTAAAAGTCCCATACAAACTTATGTCCCATCACCTACAGGTTCCGCGGTATACCTAAGAATACAAAAATCCGATGTTTGCCGACATTTCGAAATATGTGGCCGATATAATTGGACTTAACTTTATTATTTTTGCTGAAATCTACTCTCAATACATCACGGCATTCCTAAAAAAAAGTCCCCATTGTGAACCATTGCCCATGTCTTTGGAATTCGACGCCAAAGTTGAAAATCCCAAAATTGTAGAGATTTTTCTGATGGAGAAACAATTCTGAGAATTAAATCTTGAATGGAACTAATTTTAACTATTCATTGTATCTATTGTTCATTGTATGCTTTTATTTCGGTTTAAAGCGTTTTCAGGAGGACATTTTATTGGATTTCTTATACTAATAAAACCGATTTTTTGATTTCATTATTTACTCCTAAATGTTGTCAAATTTTGAATAAGTCATGGCAACCTCTAGAACTTAGAAACTAAATACGTTCACTGAACATACATAGAGAAATGTACATGTTTACTCCCATTCTGTAGGATGCCTTGACTTATTTAAAATTTGACAACATTTAGGAGTAGATAATGAAATAAAAAAACGGTTTTATTAGTATAATAAATCCAATAAAAAATATCCTCATGAAATCGCTTTAAACCGAAATTAAAGAATACAATAAACAATAGATTCAATGAATATTTAAAATTAGTTCCATTTAAGATTTAATTCTCAGAATTGTTTTTCCATCAGAAAAATCTCTACAATTTTGGGATTTTCAACTTTGGCGTCGAATTCCAAAGACATGGGCAATGGTTCACGATGGGGACTATTTTTTAGTAGTGCCGTGATGTATTGAGTGTAGGACCTACCGAAAATAATAAAGGTAAGTCCAATTATATAGGCCACGTAATTCAAAATATCGGCAAACATCGGTTTTTTGTATTCTTAGGTATACCGCGGAACCTGTAGGTGATGGAAAATAATTTTGGATGGGACTTTTACTCAGGAGCACCCAAACATCATGGAAAACTTGAAATGGTTCGTGGAAATTTTACAAAGTTTAATTTTGTGTTCCTATGTAATTGTATATTTACTATAAAATAGTAAGTTAACCACAATTTATGGTTGGGGCACATTCTACCCTTTTTACAGTTGCATAACGATCAAAAGAGGATGGGGATTTGATTAGATATTTTAAAGTCTGAATATATATTTTAAAGACTGAAGATTAAATGTTCCTAGGGATATAGAATTTCTACACACAGAAAAATTTGGTTGGTAAAATTTACCAATGAAGATAGTTCAGTAACTATAAAAAATAGTACTTTAACAATAAAAATAGTTGTCCGTGTATTTGTTTTTGCTTTCCGTACTATTAAACAGTTAAGCTAACCACAATTTATGGTTGGGGCACATTCTACCCTTTTTACAGTTGCATAACTATTTTTTATAGTAACCCTTACGTTTACGAATTACGTAAGAGTAAAAATTTACTAAGTAGAATTGACAATTTTTATGGTTGGGGCCTGTTTGACAATTATTACAGTTGATTTTACCAAGTTTTTTTTGTGTGTAGAGTGTGTAGTTAATGGGAATGGCTATAGAGTTATAGTTGGTTATGTGTGTTTCTTGTAGGGCAAGAATTGGGGGGTTAAAGGTCTTGATCAGGGCTTAGAGTTCGATGTAGCTATTTCTATATCCATGGATGTTCCATTGGATAATTTTTAGCATTAAATGTAAAAATAATGTGTATTACTTAGTACTAATTTTAGTGATTAATTAATAACGATCCTTTGCAGTGTTGTTTAGGTTACTTCAAGTGTTTTAGTTGGTTTGTATTTACTGTTTTCGATTTGTCTGCTTTGCTTTTAGCCTTGAGGGGTATAGCCAGTGGGTAGGTTTTTTCTTTGTTGTGGCTTCTGAGAGTGCGGTCAGAGATTGGTGAGTTCTTACTGGTTCTGTTAGATTCTGTTGTATCCATTAGGTTCCATGACGTTGTCGTAGGTCATGATCTCACGAGTATCCGATTTATCCAGAACTGGGGCGTTAGCTTTTGAATGGGCTTGTGATGCAACTTGGGAGTAAGGAGTGGACTTGTGGAAGTGACTGAATGTAGATTTTTGTGGCGCTTTTAAAGTCAACATTTTCTATTGTTTTAATAACCATTATTTCTTTTTGTTTAAGAAATGTTGGGCGATTCTTGTCCAATGGGCTATGATGAGGGTTGTCGAGGTGTTTGCAGTTGATGCAGAACTAAGGCTTGGTGCAGTCTTCGTCGTCGGGGGAGTGAACTTCAGAGCAGTTAGAGCAAGTTATTTAGTTATTGCAGGCTTTGGTGGGGTGATTAAATTTTTGGCAGTTTCGGCATTTAAGAGGTCGAGGAATGCGTGGTGGAATTTTGACACGTTCGTATTCAATATTTATGGTTTCGGGTAAGGTGGTGGTGGCGAAGGTGAGAATGATAAGTCCGGTTTCTTCAAGATTATTATCTTTCTTTCTGAGTATTTTTTCTTCTTTGGTGACGTTTTGCGCCTTGAGTTCATTGAGAATATCTTCCTTGTTTTTGTATCGGTCATTGGAATAGATGACTCCTTTTGAATAAGTAAGTGTTTTGTGTTTAGATGTTTCAACTTCAAAGTCGTGGAATTTAGTGAGTTTCATTAGCCATTGAGCTTGGAGTAAGTCTTTGGTTTTGACAAGAAGAGTACCTGCTTTGGTTTTTGAAACTGACGTTACTCCCCGCAGCATGTATAGTCAATAGCTTTTTTGATAACACCATGCAACATCTAAAATTTACCTCGATTGATGCTATATTTCTGAATTCGTTACGAATTCCCAAGTTAAACTGCGTTTTCCAAAAAGTTCCCCGACGCAAGGATTCTTAGCACAAGGAAAATATAGTCAAAAAACTTAAAAACTTTTAAAAACACAAGGCGGCAACACTACTATTATTTTGACCGCAGCTGTATACTTTAATGTTATTTGACTTTGTTTTCTAGAATTAGTTTCTCCCTTAAAAAAAATCCTAAAATTGATCTAACCCCATGGTTTGAAAGATAAAGAGTGTATCTTTAAAAAAACTTTAACTTCAATACAAACCATGAATCCGTTTGCCTCTGAGACCTCCGGAAGTTGGCCAATTTCAGCATTTTTCGATCTTTGAGGTCCTTTTGCTAAGAATCCTTGCGTCGGGGAACTTTTTGGAAAACGCAGTTTAACTTGGGAATTCGTAACGAATTCAAAAATATAGCATCCATCGAGGTAAATTTAAAAAGCATTCATTTTGTTGCACAGTGTAATGAATGGACTAACTTTTTCAAAGGATGCATTGTTGTCTTTTCTTTAAATGACGATGAATTTGGGTGTATAGTAAGGAGTTTTTTCTCGCGGTGTGGTTTGGTTTATGTCTGGTGGTCGTGTCATAGTTGTTGTTGTTGGGCTGCTGCCCGATGCACTTGCACTTTTTTAGCTGTTCAGATGCAGAAATTGTTTTGTTGGCGAGTTTGCTTTGTGGTCTTATTTGTTTTTACAAAATTGGTAGATAATCGTTTCCGATAACACTAGCATGGATTTGCCTATAGCACGTCTTTACTCTTCGAAGTCTAGACTGGTACTTTTTTACGGAGTAATACTAACACCGATTACCAAGTACTACATATATACGGCAGACTTACTATCTAATGATTTTGTGGCCTTTAGTGCAAAGTTAAATTAATGCACCTAAAGTGTACGCCTAGCATTAGTTTTGTTAGAACCAGAGTTACATCTATCAATTGAATGAAATTTGAATTTAAAAACAATGTTAAAACGATAATGTAAGAAAAGTACCCAGAAACCTGAAGATATAATGGAATGATTATCACTGAATTAATACACCCCGTCGAATGTTATGAGGGGTTTCTTTTGTTATTGTTATGCAGAAATAAATAGCACTATAATTAAATTAAAAAGCGGTAACTTTTCGCTGAAGACGATGTAAACAAATGAAGGCGGAATTAGGGAGTCCTAAATTACACCAGTTTACAAAAAAAAAAATCGATGAAATACGCACGTAAGGAAACCTTTGTTTTTCGTTAAGGTTAATGAAAGAAATCGGTTTATCACAACTCGAATTAGAAATTAAAAAAGAGTCAAAAACGTTTTTTACACTTTAAAAAAAATTGGTGACATAAAAAAATTGTAAGTGCCCTTTTCTTAATCAGAAAGATGTACCTTACCAAAAAACAAAGGATTCCTTAAGTGCAAATTACATCTAAGCAATACATCGGAAAAAGACGAGCTTATCAGCTTTGATCCACCCCCAATTTATGTTCAAATTTCAATAGTTTATGAATGGCTCATTTTTTTTTTGGAAGCTTTCTGTGGCTATGGATTCATCTGTTATTATATAATACTCCGGAAGGGTTGTTAGGGTATTGACATGTCCACGAACCCCCCTTAGGCTGTTTTGCTAGCAGAGTTAGAAATATAACATTTAATATACATTTTGTGATTGGTGCAATTTGGCTGTTAAGGCAGCCGGTTTTCCAAGTCGATGAGATACTAGTGCATTTTGTTTTAAAGCTGTCCCAATTGGCCAAGTTGGTTTTGTATTTTGGTAGTGGAGGGGATTTATCAGCTCTGAATCGGATTGATACCATGGTTGTGATTGGGAAGTGAACGAAAGTTGTGGGTATATCAGGGAGAGGTTAGTAGTGGAGCCGTCATTAAGTGTGACTAAATTTAGTTCAGCAATTGAGCGCACCAGGGCTTTACTCCGGGAGTTGGATTTCAGCGATCCCCATAGCGGGCTCCAAGAGTTGAAGTCGCCCAACACTATGAAGGGGCCGGAAATATGGTTTAAAGAGTCAGTGATGTCGGTACTCGTGAAACTCTCGCAAGGTGGGATTTACATATTAATTATGGTAATGTTTGAAGTAATCCGATTGTGGGTATGGGAGATGTGTCGTTTAATGAGCACTCCAATACCTTGTTTAGCTGGCGTGTTTTGGCGGAGGTTACAGAAATAAGCTATATAGGCCTTCGGTCAAATAAAGCTATTTGAGTCGTTGGGCAGATGGGTTTCCTGTTGATATCTTTCGAATTGTCCTTAATGAGTAGATATAGTTGCTTGTAATTGTTTATAATTCCATTTACATTCATGTGCAAAAAGTTAGCAGTGCAACTTTGGATTTTCCAAACTTTATTTTCCTATAATTAAATTTTTTTCATTCTCAAATAATTTAATATAAATTTTTAAATATTGCTCTGCTTACTTGAGTTAGCAGTGCACTTCCTCAATCTTTGACTTTTCCACAACATTTTTTTTAAAGAATTTGCCGCTTATTATCCGTAAATTATTCGTGAAAGAATTTAATTTGTTGCTCTTGTCTAAATATTTTTTTTAAAACAATGTTGTTGCTCTGCTAACTTGATATCAAGCAGTGCAATTTCTAAATATTCGACTTTTCCAACAAATTTTTCTTTGAGAATTTGTCGCTAATTATTCGTAAATTATTCGTGAAAAAATTAAATTTGTTCCTCTAGTCTAACTATATATATTTGTATACCCTTGAAGAGGGTATTATAATTTAAGTCAAAAGTTTGCAACGCAGTAAAGGAGAGTTTTCCGACCCCATAAAGTATATATATTCTTGATCAGCATCAATAGCCGAGTCCATCTAGCCATGTCAGTCTGTCCGTCTGTCCGTTCCTATGCGAACTAGTCTCTCAGTTTTAAAGCTATCGCGATGAAAAGTCTTCTTTCTATTGCAGGTAGTACATATGTCGGAACGAGCCGGATCGGACCACTATATCTTATGGCTCCCATAGGAATCATCAAAAAAATAATAGAAACAAGAGAGAACGATATAGCTTTTATAGTTTCCGAGATCTCAGCGTTCATACGGACAGTCAGACAGACGGACAGACATGGACACGGACATGGCTAGATCGACTCGGCTGGTGATCCTGATCAAGAATATATACACTTATGGGGTCTACCTGTTACATACTTTTGCACGAATACAATATACCCTTTTACTCTACGAGTAACGGGTATAAAAAGATTGTAACTTTGTAGAAAGTAGGCGTTTTGATTTTTGACATTGTAAAAACAACATTTTAAGTACGAATACCGGCAAGGGTGTATAAACTTCGGCTGGCCGAAGTTAACTTCCTTTCTTGTTTTAAATGTTTTTACACTGTTAACTTGATATCAAGTTAGCAGTGCACCCCACCCAATCTTCCACCACATTTTTATTGGAGAATTTGCCGCTTATTATCCTTAAATTATTCGTGAATGAATTAAATTTGTTGGTCTTTTTAATTTTTTAATTTTGTTGTTTTGTAAAACAATGTTGTTAATCTGCTATCTTCGTATCAAGTTAGTAAAGTCAGTAAAGAGCAGTAAAACTTTTTAAATGTTAACTTTTCCAAAATCTTTTTGGCTGACAATTTGCCGTTTTTTATCCGTAAATTAATTGTGAAAGAAAATATTTTGTCCCTCTTCATTTAACATTTATCTTTTAAAAAACGTATCTGTTCTGCTTAGATAATTTAAAGTTAACAAAACAAGTTAGTTAAAAATTAAATTTTTCAAAATCTTTATAAATGGATTTTTCCGTTATTGATCTGTATTTAATTTTTAAACGTAAATATTTATTTGTTTTAAAAATTAATTGAAACTTTAAGATAAAACTTAGCTTTGCACCGCTAATTGTACAAAATTTGTTTTAAAACTAGAGAGAACGCTATAGTCGGGTTTGTGTCCCGACTATCTAATACCCGTCACTGAGCTAAAGGGAGTGCGAGGGAGATGGATATATAACATTTTTTTGATTGCGAATAACTTTTTAATGAATGGTCTGATTTGAAAAATGTCTTCTATATTTCGATGGGTATAAATATACACAACAAAATTGCATTTATACTTCTCGGAAATCTTTAAAGGTGTGGGCGCCAGACACATTTTAAAATCGTTAGTGGGCGATTGTGAGCGTTAGAGGGGGCGTGGCACCTTTTTGAAATAAACTTGCGCTGCGTAGGAAGCCCAAGAATATGTGTGGGAAATCTCAACCTTCTAGCTTTTGTAGTTTTCGAGATCTCAGCGTTCATACGGACAGACGGACATGGCTGTATCGACTCGGCTAGTGACCCTGATCAAGAATATATATACTTTATAGGGTCGAAAACGCTTCCGTCTACTTTTGCACGAATACAATATACCCTTTTACGGGTATAAATATAAATAAATTTAAAAAAGACATAATCCATTAAAAACATTATTAAATAAATTAAATTAAAATATTAAAATAAACATAACACACGTGCAACGCGGATGGTAGCGGAGCTCTGCTGACGTCGACGTCAAATGTGTGAAATTCCCGCGAATTCTGCGTCCTTAAAGTTTATTAATACATCACTCATTTTAAATATCCCTCAAAAACAAGCAGACTGTGATGAAAATAAATAAATATCAATCACGATACAAACAAATTGTCATCATTGACAAAATTGTCAAAGACAAATAGCACCGACAACTCAAATGCGTGTTCGATCTTTAATGGGCAGAAATAAAGTATTTGATCCACAGTCGCACAGTGGCGCCTTTTGACTTTTTGTTGGTAATAAATCATAACTTTTGAGTGGGCGTGACAGAGGCGTAATGACAAACCGGCAAAGTCAAAATTTATAAACAAATCCATTTTATTCCAACAAAAATCAATTTAAAAAATTTGTTTTTTTTTTGGTTTTTTTTAAATGTTTTAATTTTTAAAAATTAAAAAAAAAAAGTTGTTAAAAAAATTTAATCTTGTAAAAAGTTTCTAAAAATAAATTAAACAACAAAAATTTGTTTTTTATCGTTAAAATCAGACTAATTTTCAGTCCAAACATTTAAGTAAATAAAATAAATCTTATATTTCTTAAAAAATAACAACACAGTAACGGATTTCCTGATAAAAGGTCTTAATTTTACCACACCCAACAAAAAATAGTCATAGAAACGAAACTATTGTTACATGAACTCTACACTATTGAGTTTCTAATTTCTAATCAATAAGATGAGTATTAACTTACTACTTCCGAAAGTATTAAATTTAAACTTTCGAAGTTATTAAATTAAAACCAACGAGTTTAAAATTTATACTCACTTGGTGTACCGAAATTCAGGATTCTGGTTTATTTTTTATGCTATTTGGTATAAATGCTATGATCTTTGGTATTACTCTAATACTATTTCGTATACAAAGTATACTATGTTAGCAATCTGTAGTATACATTTCATACTATTTTAGCAAAGCCAGTTAAAATATTATACCCCGTACTTAAAACACAAAATGTATCATGTAATTTTTAATCTTACACGTTCAAAATATGTGCTTACGTATGCATATTGGGCAAATGCTGCCGTCTACCGCTAATGTTGCTGATCATCTCCAGAGTGAACGCCGTTCAGGTGAACACCGAAGTTTGGTCAAGGACGCTGATATTGGGCAATACACTGTCCACGACCAAAAAAATTCCAAGCCCATGCTAAATGCGCAGATAGTAAGATTCTGAGTTCCAGGGCAGCTGGAGCGGCTTTCAAGTTGGTGTCGGTGAAAGGGCAGAAGTAAGTCATTAGTTAAGCATCAAGACACAATTTAAATATACTTACTTTTCAGTTAAACCGGAAATAAATTAAATATTAAAATTTTCACAATAAAATTGTGATACGCTAATGTCAAACCCTCAAAATACTAACGCGTCGAATAACATTAAAATGCAGTAACACGTTTTCTGTTCGAATTGACCAGGTTGCACGCATACTAGAGCATCCTGGCTTCACACCAGGAACGAAAATCGAAACTGCGGTATAGAAATTAAAGTCAGGGTATAAACTTAATACTATTGAGTCTGCTCCTTATTTTATTTAGTATTGAATTAATACTGGCAGTTTAATACTAGCTGTAGTATATTGTTAACACAACCGGTGTTAAATTTAAATCATTCGGTTTTTTATCTTTTTGGGTGCAGGAATGCACCCAAATACAGCATCTGTAACCACGTCTTTCTAACTTATTTTGCCTTAAACAGCTGAAATCGCAAACAGACGCAGCTGGAACTTTCCAAAGATCAAGAAGAATGTTCTAAAAACGTTTTAGAAAAGTATAAAAAACATATTATGATGTATATATATATATATTTTTTTTTTAATTTCTAACCAAAGTTGAAAAATTGACCTTTAGCAAATAGCGAATAACCATGAGATGCGAATAACGAACTGTTATTTGTTTTTACGTAGTATTTACTAAATGAACACACCAATTAACTAAATTTTTAAGATATTCCACCTAAAAGTGGCCTAAATTGGCTAAAATTTTTTTTTTAAGCGAAAAATTGGTCAACTTTGAAGGGGCGTATCTTCAAAAAAATCTGATATTATGGAGGTTACACCAGTAAAAAAAAATCGACCTCTTCCTACTCGAAGGCAACCTTGGTTTTCCGGTAAAGTACATCTCCCTGTTTAAGAAATGGGCACTTAAATTTTTTTTATGGTGTAATTTTTTTTTTTATGTGTAAAAAGGTGTTGAAACTGTGTAATGTTAATCAAAGCAACAAATGTAAATGATATGATCAGTTCTGTATGCCCAATATCATAAAGAGATTAGAATCATATGTAAAAGCTTAAAAGTAACGGCTTATCTCTCTTTCATCATTTATAATCTAAAGAAGTGTAGATAAGCGCGACTCTAACCCTTTTTGCAGTCAGTCAGATTCAAGCCGCAGATCACGCGAGTTATGTACCAACCGTTTAAATATACTTAGACAATAAAAGAGCATTTATTCTTTAACCTACAAGTCCACGTGTTTGTTTCATTCGCTGCTTCAGGTTATGGGCCCAGGACGCTTCCACTGCGCAATAAAATAACACTTCACCTGAAGGCCGTCATAGTTAGTTTTGGTCGCGAAAAATGTCCGGCGCGTATTTGAAGCCGTTAAGAAATTAAGGGAAATCGGCGTAGCAATCGGAGACGACTTATTGGCCATTTTTTTACTCTACAGTCTGCCAGACACCTTCGAAACGTTTAGATGCGCGATGGAAGCAAGGGATGACTTACCACGCCCAGAATTCTTAAGAGTCAAAATATTAGAAGAGGCCGAAGCCAGAAAAAATAGGCACGTGCCAGATGAACAAAACGCAATGTTCGCGAAACGTCGCAAGGACCGGAGTGGAAAGCAAACTAGAAACAAAGAGACTAGAAAATGCTTTAACTGTAACAAAGTCGGGCACATATCCAAAAACTGCTGGAATAAAACGAATGGAAAGGGCGAAGAGCCCGATCATAGAGAGAGAGCAAAGAGAGCAGAGGAATCGACATTCGCATGCCAGGCAAATTTCTGCGCGAATAAAGCTGGCGTTTGGTGCTTAGACAGCGGTTGTACAGCGCACATGAGTTCAAACACGAATTTATTTGAAAACATAAAGGAAATAAAGAAAACTTTACATTTGGCCAACGACGAGACGACAACTATAAGTGGTGTGGGTGAAATTAAAATCGCAGTCGACGACAAAGGAGAGAAGAAAAACATTACTCTCACAGACGTGCATTACGTTACCGATCTCAGGCAGAGCTTGCTGTCAATATCAAAGATTACGGATAAGGGATACGAGGTACACTTCAGGAAAGACGAGGCTGTAATCGTGAAGGGCAACAAAGAAATTTGGTTACGCGCACAAAGGCGCGGAAACCTGTATTATTTGGACAGCGTAGAACATCAATCAAATAACATCGAGAAAATCAACTTGAGCAACATCGACGGATGGCATTATCGAATGGGACACTTGAACGAAAGAGATCTAAAAAACATGGCAAATGAAGGTAAAGTGCACGGAATGAATATAAAAGAAAACGAAAAAATGTCGGAGTGCGAAATCTGTGTGAGCGAAAAACATGCGGCGAATTCGTACAAAAGCTCCCCTGGAAGCAGAACAGCTGAACTACTGGAAGTAGTACACAGCGACGTGTGCGGGCCCATGCGAAAAGAATCCATGGGCGGATGCAAGTACTACGTAACATTTATTGATGATTACTCCAGATATTGCGAAGTTACGTTCATTAAACAGAAATCTGACGTATTTAAAGCTTTCGTCGATGCTACAATCTGACAATGGAACGGAGTACTGTAACAAGGAATTCGACGCTTACCTAGCAAAGAACGGGATTAAACGAAGACTAAGTGCACCACATACCCCCCAACAAAACGGCCTAGCAGAGAGGAAAAACAGGACGCTAGTCGAGATGGCCAGATGCATGATGAGGCAAGCAGGAGCACCTGCAACTTTTTGTGCTGAACCCGTGAACACAGCGTGCTACATACGTAACCGATGTCCAACAGCAGGCAATATTGCAGAAGCGAAAAGCTCTGACGATGCGGATAACTGGGTAAAGGCGATCGAAGACGAATTTATGGCGCATCTGAAAAATAAAACGTGGGACATCGTGGAGCAACCAGATGACCGAAAGACGATCGGCAACAGAATGGTTTTCCGCACGAAGGATACTGGAAGCAATGATTACAAGAAAAAAGTGCGTTTGGTGGCCAAAGGTTACGCACAGAGACCAGGTGAGGATTTCAATGAAACATACTCACCCGTAGTTCGATTCAGTACGATACGACTCCTTGGAAGCGTGTATGGAAGTTCATCAAATGGACGTTGTGACAGCCTACTTAAATGGAGAGCTCGAGCAGAAAATCTTAATGGAAATTCCTGAGGGATTTCGCGATTTCGTCACCAGAATGGCAACTGGAGCGCCTATTGGATCAAACGGGAGACCTCTAGATCGAAATTCCACCGAAACAGCGAAAAATTGGATTCACAACATGAGCAAATATCAAAAGCCTGTATGTGTGCTTCGAAAGGCGTTATATGGACTACGACAGTCCGGACTAAAATGGTATCAAAAGCTAACTGCGAGGCTGGTAGACAGTGGATTGATAGCGACCAAAGAAGATCCATGCTTATTCGTGAAACGGCGAGGAGAGAAAATATTACTGGTAACCATTTACGTCGACGACCTTCTTCTTGCCTCGAACCATACCGCATGGATAGACGAAACCAAATCGAATCTCACGGAAGCGTTCGAAATGAAGGATATAGGCACAGTCAATACCTGCCTGGGTATGGAGTTCCTGCAAAACGTGAAGGAGAACTGGATATTTATCTCGCAGGAGCAGTATATTAACAAAATCTTAACCAGATTCGAGATGTCGGAATGCAAACCAGCATTGACCCCCATTGAAGCGAAGAGCAACCTCAAACGCCCCGACGTAGCTGATGAAGCGGAAATGAAGAAATACCCTTATCAAAACTTAATCGGTGCTTTAATGTTTCTTTCAGTTTCCACCCGTCCTGACATTACGTTTGCTGTCAGATTTCTGAGCCAGTTCAACGCGAATTACAATGGGGAACACTGGAAAGCAGCGAAACGCGTCCTACGGTATCTGTCTGGGACAAAAGGACTGGGGCTGTTATACCTTCCGAGCAAGGAAGATCTGTACGGTGTGGCCGACGCCGACTGGGGAGCCAACCTCAGCGATAGACGCTCCTACTCTGGACAAGCGTTTGTGTTGTCGGGCGCAGCTGTATGTTGGGAAGCCCGAAAACAGCGAACTGTGGCACTTTCGAGCACGGAATCGGAGTATCTAGCCATGTCCGAAGCAGTCAAAGAGGCCATATACTTAAGGAGTCTCTTAACCAGCATTGGGAGAGGTTGCGACTCGATCCGTATATTCAACGACAACCAAAGCGCCCAAAAATTAGCTACAGGATTTGGTTACAACCCGCGCACCAAACACATCGACGTGCGCCACCACTACATCCAAGAGAAGCAGCGAAGTGGTGACATTCAAATCGAGTACTTGCCGACCGAACTTATGCCAGCAGATGTATTGACTAAGGGTCTTAGCCACAACAAGCATAAAACCTGCATAAGATCTTTGGGCGTCACTGAAATGTAAATTTAACTTGTAACTTTGAGAGGGCGTGTTGAAACTATGTAATGTTAATCAAAGCAACAAATATAAATGATATGATCAGTTCTGTATGCCCAATATCATAAAGAGATTACACTCAAAATAAATTTTACCCTAAATTTTAGAAAATCGCCATTAAAATTTCTAAAATTTTCTAAAAATGAGTGCCCTAACCCTAAAATTAAGCTAACCCTAAATAATAGAAATGTTTTCTAAAAAGTAGAAAGTTTTTCTAAAAAATAGAAATATTTGTTTTCACATGCTCTGGCACACCAAAGTATTCAATACCAGAACTTGACAGCTGCCGGCCGGCTGTACTCGTAGCGCAGACAGCGCAGCGCTTGGTTAGAACTCGAATCGACGCTGGTTCGAGTCCCAGAGCCATCTTTTTTTAACCATTTTTATACCCTTGCAGAGGGTATTATGATTTCAGTCAGAAGTTTGCAACGCAGTGAAGGAGACGTTTCCGACCCCATAAAGTATATATATTCTTGATCAGCATCACTAGACGAGTCGATCTAGCCATGTCCGTCTGTCCGTCTGTCCGTCTGTCCGTCTGTCCGTCTGTTTCTACGCAAACTAGTCTCTCAGTTTTTAAGCTATCGGGATGAAACTTTCCCAAAAGCCTTCTTACTATTGCAGGTAGTATATAAGTCGGAACCGACCGGATCGGACAACTATATCCTATAGCTCCCATAGGAAGGATCGGAAAAAAAACGTTAAAAAAATTCTAGCTTCGGTGTTTTTTATAGTATTACCTTCTAATCTTGGGAATGTTAGTTTTTAATTATTTCTGAATTTCGAATAAAATTGTATCAAAATCAGACGACTATATCATATAGCTGCCATAGGAACGATCGAAAAATTAATGGGAATATAATAGGAAATAAATTATAGCTTCGTTGGTTTTTATTGTATTCTCTTCTACTCTGGGATATGACTCTTTTTAAATATTTCCGAATTTTGATTTTAATTTTATCAAAATCGAACTACTCTATCATATAGCTGCCATAGGAACGATCGGAAATAAGAGAAATAATAGGAGATTTAACATTTTTGCAATTTGTAAATTAATAGGAATGATCTGCAAGGGTATATAAGCTTCGGCTGGCCGAAGCTAGCTTCCTTTCTTGTTTTTATTATTATACCCTTGCAGAGGGTATTATGATTTCAGTCAGAAGTTTGCAACGCAGTGAAGGAGACGTTTCCGACCCCATGACGTATATATATTCTTGATCAGCATCACTAGACGAGTCGATCTAGCCATGTCCGTCTGTCCGTCCGTCTGTCCGTCTGTCTGTCTGTCCGTCTGTCCGTCTGTCTGTTTCTACGCAAACTAGTCTCTCAGTTTTTAAGCTATCGGGATGAAACTTTCCCAAAAGTCTTCTTACTATTGCAGGTAGTATATAAGTCGGAACCGACCGGATCGGACAACTATATCCTATAGATCCCATAGGAAGGATCGGAAAAAAAACGTTAAAAAAAATCTAGCTTCGGTGTTTTTTGAAGTATTACCTTCTAATCTTGGGAATGTTATATTTTATATATTTCTGAATTTCGAATTAAATATTTAAAAAATCGGATTACTATATCATATAGCTGCCATAGGAACGGTCGAAAAATTAAATGGAAATTAATATGAAAAAAATTGTATCTTTGTTGATTTTTATTACATTCTCTTCTACTCTGGGATATGGCTATTTTTAAATATTTCCGAATTTCGATTTTAATTTTAAAAAGATCGAACTACTATATCATTTAGCTGCCATAGAAACGATCGAAAAATTAATGTGTAATGATAGAAAATCTAACACTTTTGCGATTTGTAAATTAATAGAATGATCTGCAAGGGTATATAAGCTTCGGCTTGCCGAAGCTAGCTTCCTTTCTTGTTTTTTTTATTTTTTTTTTATTCCTTGTTTTACTTTTTTTTTATTCCTTTTTTTATTGATGGCAAGCGGTAAACCGAAAATAATTAGGTTTATATTCAGCTATTTACTATTTTACTATATACTACACATAATATAAATTGCGTTAGCATATGTACATACATATATATGTATGACAATAAGTAAAACGCGAAGGTCAAAATTATGCAAGTAGAATTCAAATGTGTTGTCCGCTTCACCCTTTACATACAATGATCGGTTTGCCACATCAAATTTAGGTGCTACAATGGCCCAGTATGTAGGCCGTTCGCTCCTCGCGCGGGAGACCCGGGTTCGATTCTCACCGACGGACAAGTAAAAATGTAAGTTTTTTTCATGAAGATAAAATATTAACTAATCACAATTTTCTAAATTCCTCACCCCCCGCAGCACCACAGTCCATATTTACAACGACATTTGGCTTTGGTTAAATAAGAAATTCGGGCGCAAATATATATGTAATTATAACCTTAACATTCATAAGATACAAGACACACCAGACGTATGTGTATGTATGTATGTATGTACATAAGAGAGTATATAACAAAAACGTATATACAAAAAAAACATGATTGAACATGTTTTATTTTTTGTTTTAAATTTATATTTTTTAGTAAAATTTTCTACTTTTAAGAAATTTTTACCCTTAAATTTAGTAAAATTACCCTAGAATTTAGAAAAATTACCTCGAAAAAAATCAAAAATATAGGAAAATTTTACCCTATAATTTAGGGCGAGCTTGTCTTGAAGACAAAAATAGGGCGATTTCCTTGACTTTAGGGTTAATTTTATTTTGAGTGTAGAATCATATGTAAAAGCTTAAAAGTAACGGCTTATCTCTCTTTCATCATTTATAATCTAAAGAAGTGTAGATAAGCGCGACTCTAACCCTTTTTGCAGTCAGTCAGATTCAAGCCGCAGATCACGCGAGTTATGTACCAACCGTTTAAATATACTTAGACAATAAAAGAGCATTTATTCTTTAACCTACAAGTCCACGTGTTTGTTTCATTCGCTGCTTCAAAAGGAGATGTACTTAAACGGAAAACCAATGTTGTGAAGTCTAGATAACACAAAAGTACTTCACAAAATGTCACAAATGAGGAACATGTTTTGAGGAGAAAGCAGTTGTGATTTTTATCAGAAAAATATTCATCAGCCCTGCTTAGTTAGTCCTGTAACGAACCGCTACGCTCATAACCATAAGTTAGGCTAGTTGTAGTCCCGAGCTATCGGCGCACGCGAAAGATATTCTCCGGCTCTGGCTCTCGGCTATGGGTGTGATGATCTTGCCGATGACTCGTATTGCCTTTTGCTAACAATATGTAGATACTCGCGTGCATCACCGAACTTAAAACCGCGTTGAGAAAACACACACATTAAAATACTGCTAGACGTTCCCTCCTGATTCCTCTTTTGTCTGCTTTCACCTTTTCACCTCCTTGGATGACGTGGAGGTCATGGTCTGCCCACCCTACCATTGGTCGCTTATCCCTTTCGTTGCTTGTCAGCCTGAGCGACCCCATTACCAAGTGCTACCCTACATCGCAAACAACGCTAGCCGCGGCCACTTTTTCTCCTTAGCAAATCATTATAAAATTTATTTATCGACTAAAGACATTGCTCAAGCTAAACAAAAGAACATGCAATAAATAAATAAATATGGGCAATAAATATATAAACAGGTTAAAATACGATAAATAATTGTAAGTGCATATTAAGATTAAAAAAAACGTTTTGTAGCTATAAAAAATGGTTAGTTGCAGCATGGGGATTTTTATCGTTCGACTAGGAAAATTTTTATTATTATTTATTTATTTAATTAATTTATTTTTTTTCCATTCAATTTAATTAAGACTTATTACTTTTAAATATTTAATCATTTAAACGGAACGATGTCACAAGCCACTCATATTCAACTTTATCTCAACTTAAATTTTCACTTTACTTTTTTTTTCTGAGTGTGGCAGTTTTAGTTTCTTTAATTCCTCATATTCGTTCTTTCTTTCGAGGTTATATTATGGACTTTTGTTTTATTTCGACTATCGCCTCCGACGAAAGCGCTTTGGTCGTAACGATGAAGGCTAAATAGGGATGAATAAAAGAACACCAAAACAGAAAAAAATAGGAGTTTACAGGCCAGGAGAATATGAGACTTTTGCGGGCATCCTTTGAATCGCAGCACTTAAAATGGTGTTCAAATCGAAGTAAAGCCCCAAACGACACTAACACAGAACAAAATAAAATTAACCTTTTTCTCTTTCGACGAACTAAAAATTATTACATAACCTTAAACCGACACTTAAAACTAATCTCTCCGCCTTTCCGTGGCGGCTGCTCCCGGACGACTCCCAGATCGGGATTTGGCCGGAACGACGAGTATTTACAAGCCAAATATCTTTTTAAACTCCCGAAAATAACTTTTAACCGCAGATCGTGGCGGCGACGTTGTGTAAGCCTTTAGCGTACGGCGAAACTGGCGACTAGGTTCGATCGAACCTGGGTTATTCTTTCGCCTCAAATAATCGATCGATGGTAGTTCGACGCCTAAACTCTGCACTAGATTCACTGGATGCAATTCTCTTTGGGCCGGGGCATGGGTTATAAAGGGCAAAACTTATCTCTGACGAAAAATAAGGCAATCATTTACGCCCTTCCTTGGGCTCTGCTGCTGCTGTTTGATGAAACGCTGGCGTTGAACTTGAACACTGGATACGTTGTCTGCGCATGCGCCCGGTCTTCTTAGCTAAATTCGCCCTCTCTCTCTTCTTGGTTGCCTTCGAACCCAAGCGGTTGCCTATAAAAACCCCAACAAAAAATGTACCATCTGCCTATCCAATAGCTTTTTTTCCCTTACCCTTTTAGTTGCGGCTGGCTGCCAATTTAAATGGAATATTTTTCCGCTGGCACTGTGTCTTAGCACTCGCGTATACTTTACGAATTTCTTGCCACTGGTAAAATTTGGACTGTACTCTGCAGTTGCCAAAGACGGAAAGACCTAACCCCACGCCGCCAAGGTGGCGGTAACCCCAGATCGAAGTCAGGGTGAAAGCGGAGATAGATGACACTTGCCCCTGTTGCTCTCCCGCGCTATCATACCTGTACCTCCCACTCTCATTCTAGCTCTAGTGGCAACGCAGTACCCACTTTCCGAACGACCAACAGGTGGGGCTACAAAAGTACCTTTTCTTTCGAGCAAGCGCTACAGTCCTCATTTTATTGTGACAAATAAAACGTTTTAGGAAAATATAAAAAATATATTTTGATATATTTAATATATATTTATTATATTTAAACAAAATGGCAGATTGTGAGGGATATTTTACGAACCCTGGTAATAATAATAAAAGAAAAATTTATGAAATAACCGATATTGTCATTTATGGCTCAATGAAATTCTCAAAATATGTTGGGCATTTTTAAAAAATTGTTATTTTAAATGTTTTGATTTAAGTTTTTGATTGGGCCCTGCTACAAAGAACTCTTATCGAGGTAATAAAAAATTAAGCACCTTCAACATACAAAAGTTCCGATACCAACTTTTTACACTTTCTAAAAGGTGCTTATATTATTATATTATACATAATTATTTTATAAAAACATAAACGTCTTCAGTTTTGTGATCAAAGGGTCCAAGTCTTCCAGGAGCTACCATCATCCTTCTTAGTGTATTTTGGCTGTAAACTAGTGTAATCAATAGACATCGGATTATAGGTTTTTATACCCTTGCATAGGGTATTATGATTTCAGTCAGAAGTTTGCAACGCAATGAAGGAGACGTTTCCGACCCCATAAGGTATATAAATTATTGATCAGCATCACTAGACGAGTCGATCTAGCCATGTCCGTCTGTCCTTCCGTCTGTTAGTCCGTTTCTACGCAAACTAGTCTCTCAGTTTTTAAGCTATCGGGATGAAACTATCCCAAAAGTCTTCTTACTATTGCAGGTAGTATATAAGTCGGAACCGACCGGATCGATCAACTATATCTTATAGCTCCCATAGGAAGGATCGAAAAAAAACGTTAGTAAAATCTAGCTTCGGTGTATTTTGAAGTATCACCTTCTAGGGAATTTTAGTTTTTAAATATTTCTGAGTTTCGAATTAAATTAAAAAAAAAATCGGATCACTATTTCATATTCTGCCATAGGAGCGTCCGGAAAATGAAATGAAAATTAATAGGACAAATATTATATCTTTGTTGATTTTAATTACATGCTATTCTTATCTGGAATATAAGTATTCTTTTTGGACGTCTATTTTTTATAGCCATAGGAGCGGCCGGAAAATGAAATTAAAATTAATAGGACAAATATTATATCTTTGTTGATTTTAATTACATGCTATTCTTCTCTGGAATATAAGTATTCTTTTCGGACGTCTATTTTTTATAGCTGCCATAGGAAGGATCAAAAAATGAATGTCAAACCAATAAGAAAGGAGCTAAAATTTAGATTGTTGTACAATGTACATATATGCAAGTAAATCTAGATTTAATGTTTTTGTAAGTTAATGGGAATGATCTGCAAGGGTATCTAAGCTTCGGCTGGCCGAAGCTATCTTCCTTTCTTGCTTTTGTATGTGGTCTGAAAAATCTTGAAAATTTTAAATATACTTATAAAAATACAAGCTTTTAGAAAATTATGGAATATAGGAAATAGTAGTAGTAGGATCAAAATATTTGAAAATTGGAATTCTTATCCATTACGTTTCTACCTACCAATCCTCATCCAAAATTTTGCAATATCGCCTGGGGTACACCCAGAGAAATGTGGGACTATTTTTTAGGTAACGTATGACCTAAAAAATTTAAATAGACTAAAATTTCAGATTTAGGTAATGGGTTACCTGAAAATATTAGCATGTGGACTATTTTCCTACTTTTTAGGTAAAGCTAAAAAGATTTTTTTAGGCCATCGTAACCTTAAAATTGGTCCATAAGACCTAAAATTTAGGAATAGTTTAAAGTCGAGTTTTACTCACAATTTAATACAAATATTGGTCCTTAATATTAATGAACAAATTATTCGTTTTTTAAGTTTAATATTTAAAAATATTATTAGACTTAGCTTAAAGCTAGTGATGCAAAAGTTTCAATATATAAAATCAATACCAACGTGGACTATTTTCCTACTTTTAAGGTAATAGTGGACTATTCTAAAAATAGTATTCGCCTGTGCCCCTAGAAGCAGCCTTTGGTTTTGGCGCAGGGCCTTTAAATAGTTCCGTAGACCAGAGGTTAGCCTATTGGACTCTCGCGCAGAAGACCGGGGATCGATTCCCACCGAGGACAAAATAAAATGATTGTTTTTTCAGTAAGATAAAATATTTACTAATCCGAATATACAATATAAACAATTAAAATAAACAAATTTGTTGTTACTATGAATAATAAAAATTTTAATTTTTTGAAAATTCCTAATATTTAGGTAATTCTGACCTAAAAATCTAGTCCACTAGCCATTTTTATAGGTAACGATTACCAAAAATAAATCCAAGACTGCGTACAAAATATAGTCCACATGACCAACTTTTTAGGTAATGCATGGCCTTGGCGCATTTTTCTGGCCATGTTTCCTAAAATTTTAGGTAATTAGGCCCCATTTTAGTCCATTTTGTTTTCTGGGTGTTGTTTTTTTTTCAGGCATATTCAGCTATGTCCTTTTATATTAGAAAACAGATTCTATAAAGTAGGCTGGGTCGATTCGTTGTTTGCCTACAATATGGTTTTAAACTATTACATGCCTACTTGGGTGCATATATTTCTAGTACAAATAGGTAAAAAAAAGGTCAAACAAGAAAGGAAGCTAGCTTCGGCCAGCCAAAGGGTATACAAGGGTATATAAGCATATACCCTTGCAGATAATTCCTATTTATTTACAAATCTCAAAAATGTTAAATTTTCCCATTATTTCTCAATAATTTTTCGATCGTTCCTATGGAAGGTATATGATATAGTAGTTCGATAGTGATAAAATTAAAGTCGAAATTCGAAAATATTTAAAAAGAGTCAATCCCAGAGTAGAAGAGAATACAATAAAAACCAACGAAGCAATAATTTATTTCCCATTATATTCCCATTAATTTTTCGATCGTTCCTATGGCAGCTATATGATATATTCGAAATTAGGAATTATGTGTTCAAAAACACCGAAGTTATAATTTTTTTCCATTATTTTTCCGATAATTTCTAAGGGAGCTGGTTCCGACTTATATACTTTGGGAAAGTTTCATTCCGACAGCTTTAAAACTAAGAGACTAGTTTGCGTAGAAACAGACAGACGGATGGACAGACGGTGATGCTGATCAAGAATATATATACTTTGACTGAAATCATAATACCCTCTGCAAGGGTATAAAAAGGTTGACATATTCCGAAATATGCTTTTAGGTAGAATTTTCAAAAATATGCCAAGCTCAAAATAATCACGTTACATAAAACAATTTTATATGCAATCCAAAAAAAATGTAGGACTGCTCGATTAAAATATGCTTTTACCTAAAATCCGATGTCTTGAAATCCACAATGTTTTTTGAGTATAAATATAAAGATTTTGTTGCTAATCACCGTTGTTTCGAATTAAGAACTAATAGTTTCAGCAATAAACTATTATCCCACGAACGCATACTTACTTACTACCTTATGACACCGATGGTCTCATCCAGGGGCACTTGTATCGTGTATATATGCTAACAACTTCCAGATCAAGCATCAAAGAGAAGTGTTAGTCTCATAAAGCTTGATCAGCGATCATGGAAAGACAACAAAAACAGCTGAGGCATCTTCCAACGAACGGTATAAAAGTGAGCGTTGATTCGCGGCGGCCAGTCACAACGTGAACACCAACACCATGCTCAGAACTATTTCAATTTTGGCTTTGCTTGCTTGCAGCGCAGCCATTATGACAGAGGCGAAACCCATTCTTATCAAGGTTTTCGCTCCCAGCGGTGATAAACCTTCTGTCATTTTGGAGTGAATACCACAATTTAATGATATCTGTTAAACTTCAGGTTACTCCAGTGGCAGTTACCAAAGCGCAGTGGCTCCCTCGCCCGGCAGCACGCAGTTAATATCCAGTCTCATATCTTCAAAAATTCAGCTGCTGAACAACTTGCTGCAGGCCAAGTCTTCCGCCGGTGGCTTTCGTATTGGTTTGAATAAGTCTGTGACTTTCCTCAGCTCCACAACCACAACGGAAAAGCCGGTAGCACACCACAGTAGCACTACGGAGGTAAACACAGACTTTACTTCGGATGATACTAGCACTACTCAAATCATCTATACGAAAACCACAGAAGGTGCTATCGAAACGCCGAGCCCAACAATACGTCCCGAGCATCCAGTCCCTACCAGCATGACTTCAGTGATCTCAATCGAGAGTACTACATTGGATCCCGAAGTCACCACCACTACGACCGCAACGTCTGGCTATTCCTATCCTAGTTCCCATCCTGCCACCCATTATTTGCCGGTTTCCCATGATCAATCCTAAGTTTAAGATTGGGGATACACTAGTCGGCATAAGTATTTAGACGAATAAAAATGGTGCCTTTTCAATTTAACTTCAAAAAACTGATCGATCTTCACAGAGTTACATACGATTGAACTGCTTTTTAATAGAGAACATCTTTCATTTTCGCGGAAGCGATTCAAAACTAGTCGCACATTCGATTTTATAACAATGGCCAGCTTTCTGCAATTCTTGCCAGACTAGTAGTTATTAGCATATAAACAGGTTTTTGAAAGAACTACACATGTGTGTCAAAAAGCAAATATTAACTATTTCAATCAATATATGTATATTGAAACTCACTGACAGATTCAAGCGCGAACACAAATTGGTTTGTAGCTACATACAAATAAACTACTGTTTCAAGGCCACCTATCGTGTCTGGGCATACGCAACAATCAACAAGAAAGGTAGATAGCTTCGGCAAGCAGAAGTTAATATACCCTTTCAGACTGTTCTTATTAAATAAAAATGTATTCTTAGAAGTATTACCAAAATGTTACATTTAGATTAAATGGATTCCTATGGCAGCTATTATATATAGTAGGGGAGAGGTCTGTAGGAGAGGTCACGCATTAGGTACTGATCGAAAGGTTAGTCTATTAGCTTTAAAAAAAACAACAACAAATATTTTTTTCCTCAGTGAAAGCTAAAAAATAATTTTTTTTGAAAAGTACCAAAAAACGACAGTTTGAAAAAGAGGTTTAAGTCCGTTATTAATTATACCCGTTACTCGTAGAGTAAAAGGGTATATTGTATTCGTGCAAAAGTATGTAACAGCTAGAAGGAAGCGTTTCCGACCCCATAAAGTATATATATTCTTGGTCAGGATCACTAGCCGAGTCGATCTAGCCATGTCCGTCTGTCCGTCTGTTCGTCTGTCTGTCCGTCTGCATGTCTGTCCGTATGAACGGTGAAATCTCGGAAACTACAAAAGCTAGAAGATTGGCGTTTTGCATGCAGATTCTAGGAGTTCCTACGCAGCGCAAGTTTGTTTTAAAAAAGTGCCACGACCCCTCTAACGCCCACAATCGCTTATATACGATTTTACAAATTTAAATATTTCGGAAAAGTAAAAATTAAGTTTTATTGTGTTTATCAATACCTATCGAAATGTAGAAGAAATTTTTCAAATCGGACCATTCGTTAAAAAGTTATGCGTGATCAAAGTTTCTATCTCCATCTCCCTCGCACTCCCTTTACCTGAGTAACGGTCTGATAGTCGGGGCACCCGACTATAACGTTCTCTCTTGTTTTTTATGGAATTTTGAAAGAAGTGATCAAAAACTTTTTTGGTGAAAAGTGGTACACGAGTGTCAAAGCTTAAATCTGGCTTAAGCCTGGCTTCTAATGTTATACCCAAAAATTTTGTTACTATAAACGACTCTAAAAAAAAAAAATTGTTTTAGTTTTGAGAAAATGGGGTGTCTCAACTTACAGACCGTCCCAACCTACAGACTTCTCCCCTTTGGTCGTCCGTTTTTTGTAAAATTTAGTTTATAAAAAATAAGAAAGGAAGCTAGCTTCGGCCAGCCGAAGCTTATATACCCTTGCAGATAAAATAAATACATTTTAAGTTGTCAGAAATCAAAACGCCTACTTCCTGCAAAATTACAATGAATTTTCTTATATTTCTTTGATTATTCGTATGGGAGCCTTAAGATATAGTGGTCCGATCCGGCTCGCTCCGACATATGTACTACCTGCAATAGAAAGAATACTTTTGGAAAGTTTCATGCGATAGCTTTAAAACTGAGAGACTAGTTCGCATAGAAACGGACAGACGGACAGACGGACATGGCTAGATCGACTCGGCTATAGATGCTGATCAAGAATATATATACTTTATGTGGTCGGAAACGTCTCCTTCACTGCGTTACAATATCTGACTGAAATTATAATACCCTCTGCAAGGGTATAAAAATATAAATCGACCAAAACCAAGGAAAGCAATTATTTTTTTTAATTAATTTTCTGTAGTATAGTATCTATATGAATTAGGCGTCTGTTTTTTTTCAATATTAAATTGGAAGAATTAAAAATATGATATTCTAAAGAGTAGAAAAAATTAAGTCAAGAAACGAAGCTAAAATTATTGTTCAATTTTTTCCATTATCCTATGGGAGCTATATGATATGGTGTTCCAATCAGGCTGGTTCCGACTTATATACTACCTGAAATAAAAGGAAGACTTTTGTGAAGGCTTCTTCCCGAAAGCTTCAAAACTGAGAGACTGAGAGTTTGCGTAGAAACGGACAGTCATACGGGCGGCCATACCACTATGGGGCATTTGACCTGTTTTTTGGCATAAATGTGTTTTTTACAAATATTCAAATTTTCGAAACATTAATGGAAACGTATTAATGAACGTAATGTAATTATACCTCAAATGTTAAGTTAACAGTCCAATCTTAAAATAACAGCTGTTAAAGTCAGGCGCAGCATATATAAATTAATATTTCTTTAACGACAAGACGTAGAACCATACAATTTTAAATAGATATTCATTAAAAATGTCTTTACTTTGTGTTAATACTACGTTGATGCTTATTTCGTGAGTGTATTTGTAGCAATGGCTTTATATACCAAGTAGTCTCTCTTCATAGGTTTGGAAAAAGAAAGTTCAACTTTGAATAGAGATTTGAAAAAATGTTGAAATTTGTTGAGCCTGTGGGTTGAATCATTTTAAAGAGGGGTCAATTCTCGATTCGGGACATCCAGTCTTAATGTGCACTTTGTGCGACTTTATGAGAAATTCAATATTTACGGCACCGCCAAAAATGGTCAAATTAACACTTTATTTGTCGTCTTCTTGTTTTGTAAGATGGAATGTTAAATACCTTTAATGTTTGATTTAAAAACATTCCGCGTCTTATTTTCATGGAAAATATATTTTTATACGGCATATTCAGTATTTGGCATACAAAAATGTCGGATTTTACAGGAAAAAGTCAATATCTCTTCAAAGAAAAAGTTTTCAAAAAAATGTTTTTTTGTTTGTTTTTTTTTGTAGGTATAAAAAAAAAATTTTTTTTTTAATAAATTTATTATAGTATTTAATTTTTGCTTAAAAAGATGTATTTAAATATTATAAACACATTTCAAAAAACGAAACTCAAAAAAGTTGCTTTGTTTTTGAATGATTAATTATTGTCAAAAAAAACAGGTCAAATGCCCCATAGTGCATACGGACGTGGCGACATCGACTATAGTGATGCTGATGTAGAATATTTTTTCTTTATAGGGTCGGAAACGTTTCCTTCACTGCGTAGCAAACATCTAACTGAAATCTTAATTCCATCTTCAAGGGTATAACTATACAGATTTCTTTGTTCTTATACAGCTGCGGTCCAAATAGCACACAGAGAAAATTATACAACGTTCTAGGTACCGTTTTCATATAAAAACTTTTTAAAAATAAAAATGAAAACGTTTTAAAAATGCAAAGTAAAATAAAATTAGTATGAAGCGTTTTACTTTTTAAAATTGCGAAAAAAATCCAAAAATTCTTATTGCTTGTGTAAGGTATCAGCTGCACAGAACAGAAACAAACAAATTCATTTTTCGACAAAAACCCTTGCAGTAATTTTCTTCACAACATTGATACTTTGTCGAAAACATATTGTTTAAATATAGAATGTCATACAGGCTTGAGCATGTAATTAAATTCCAAATCGATTAGCGTGTAAATCTAGAAAATAAACTTGTTTTCTTAAAAAAATAGAACAAAAAATTGTTAAAAGATATACATAGCTCTCCAACAACCAATATGATAATTTTGGTTAAGATTTAAGAAATTAGAGGGAATATTTTTTAAAGGTAACGAAAGGGTAAATAAAAACCAAATACTCTTGGCGATTTAACTAACGGGTGTTTTTGAAGGTACCCACAGTAGACAACACTTATAAGGGAAACCAATATTTATGCGAAGCAATGTTTTGCTTTATGTATTTGAGAATTTAAGAAAAGGCATCAAGAAAAGCAATTCGATAATACTGCATTTTACCATTGATATTTTGTTCCATTATAAGGATGGCAGGTGGAAGGGGATGCCGTGAATCAATTTGTTTAAACATTTCCATATGTTTAAACAATATGAAGCACGTGTAAGGAAGGGTAAGAGAATCAATTGATTTGAATATTTCGTTTTTTTTTAATATTTTCAATGTGATTTGAATTTTAAAACACGAAAATCTTTACGAAAATGTCTTAGATCTGTTGTGGTAATGTAAATGCAATATTCTTTAAGCAAAGGGATATCAGTATTCTCATTAATTTGAATTTAAGCGAATCTAACTTCCTTAGTCAGCTGCAATGCACACACACGAACATATCTGGGGATTGTGTTTATTAAAAACTAATTTTGTGGCTTATATATATTTCGACCATGTGTGTGTGCAACGGAGCGAAATAATGTTTTTTACAAATCAGCAATTTGTCAATATCTCAACGTTTAAAAACTAATAAATAGTTTGCTGATCTGTTTTTTGCATTATAAAAATAAAAGCAATTTTAAGGAAAATTTCGTCTGCAAAATTCAGCTTAATAGGATTGCTGTAAGTCTACCGATATTTTAAAATTTAACGTTTACTTAAGAAAAGGGCGCAAAAGAAAAGATTTGCGATATAATCGATTTTTTAACCGCGCATTTTAAACGTGTCATGACTGTGGTATTTTCATTATAAATGTGTTGACTGTGGTATTTTTATTTTTCCCTGGCGCGGTCACACTTTAAGTGCGACAGCAGGACTTAAATTTAAATTTTTTTTATGTGCTATTAAGATTAAGGTGTAATTTCGGTTTTTGGTTGCTTTTTGAATCGGACCATTGCCTTCATCCACCCCCCCACACCGCTTATAAAGAAACGGGCCTTTGTGATTAGATTTATCACTTGACATGGCCTTTTCAATAAATTAAATTCGTAAGACTGCTGCAAGCCATTTATAATTTTTTTAAATTTTTATTATTAATAATGTCTCTCTTTCTCTAAATAAATTTTCAAACAATCACTTTTATTATCGTAATCGGATTCATCTTCGGACGAGCTTTCGGAGGTATCTTTGTCGTTTTCATCTAATATTGGCTCCTCAAAAAGATTGATAACCTCTGCTGGAAGACGCTTTCTTTTGTTTTGCCCTTCGGACGAGTCCATAGCCCTGTGAAACACATCAGACATATTGTCAATGCGGCTACACTTTCTTGCGTAATGCTTTCTGTCAGCTTTAAATAATTTGTGCCTTGCTTCCGATGCACCTTCTCCTAAAGAGCCAACTGGAACAACTGATCCTTGTATGATTTTATATCCGTGTACTAAAATTTTGTGTACAGTCGGAGACATTGGGTACCAAGGATAGCTCGACGTATATGTGGTGAAAGTTTCAAAACAAAATAATTTGAATTTTTCAGAATTTATAGGATTTTTACAATTTATAGCAATCAAAATAATGTAAAGGCGATGAATCAAATTGTGGTCTACTCCTAAAATCGAAGACATTTATTTTGAATTAGAGAATGCTCTTCTCGCCGTGTTCCCGTCATTACTGTTGCCCATATAATTTTGCCTCGGCTTGTCTACATGAAGTCCCATATCTTTCCAAAACGAATTTTGAATTTGCTGTTTCCGTGCCGCTGTCTGTATGATTTATTTCGAGTTTTTACGATACATACAGCCGACCTACAGAGGACCAAAAAACACATTTTTCATCTTTGTCGAGCTGCTGCGTTGCCATTACTTATCCAATCATATTGATCTGTATGGCAAAGTTAAGCTCTGATCTATTGACTTTATAATGAAACAAAAACTGGCCCAATTGGGTGGATATTTGCCGAGATATAGGAAGAAATTTGAAAAAAGTCCGATATTTAACATTTTGAACTTTAAAAAATCTTTGAAAAAAAAACTGTGCCATCGAAAAAAAAATTAGTGGTATTTTCGTGATTTAAGGGTCGAACACTAACAGAATTTGCCATCAATTGCTTTGGAGCTCTCCAAGAATATTATTTTGTAAACTAGTGTAATTCAAGTGCAAATTCAAAGCAACGTATCCACGCATGAAGGGGGCTTATTCCATATTGGTCCATATTTGGCTTCATATCGAATGTTTTGGAATGGAAATCAGTTATGTCAAGAATTTGAGTTCGTTTTGCTCCACACATTGGACACGACTGACAAGATTTCGTTCCTGTTAATATATTTAAAACCTTGCCGTCTATAAGGGTTAGGTGACCATCAAATTTCACTGATATTTCGCTTTTCTTATAAGAGTGCATGTACACTAGGGCGGTCCACATTTGTACGGAAAATTTTAAGGTCATACTCTCACCCGCCTATACGGTGCGCATTGTGATATTTAAGGTATACCAAAAGAGAATTTTTGAAAAAATCGCGTTTTAGGGTCTGCGAATTGGTTTCAAAGTATATTACCCATACGCACTGTTGCCTTCGATCAAAAAGTTTTTTTAATCAAGGTGGCATAGATTTCAACAATTCATTTGATGTTTTGCTCTCCCTTTTCTTACAAATTATTCCAACGAAATCCATAATTTGACAGGACTAGAAATGGGAGAACGATTTTTTTCGACCAAATTCGAACTTTTATACGTGTCGTATGAGTAATTTTTAAGCAAACTATGAAAACGTTTCGTAAGGTCTAAATGCCGAAAAAAAAAGTTTAGTTTTCACTACAATTTTTTGCTAACCTTAATATACCATGTGAAGCGGTGAGAATGGAATTTAATGTACACATTAAGATTTTTAATTTGAGTGTCTAAGTTTCCTTTTTCGTTTATTATGAGATATGTTGATTCTTTAATATACGAAATTTTCAGAGGACGGCAAAATCTTGTGGATTGCGGCGATTTATTCAGCCAAATAACTCTTTCTGCTTGATCTACCATTTAAATGGGAATTATTGAGGTCACAAAAAGAGAGTCATCTAAAGTTGGTGATTCAGTTATGTTAAATTTTTGTTTATATAAGCTATGACCTGTAGAACCATCAAAACCGTAGCTGAAAATAAGTAAGCACTCAGTTATATCCGAAAGCGTTTCACAGACGTCCTCTTGCATGATTAGTATTCGGGAAGCGGTATGGTTCAACGAGTTTTGTAAGAAGACTTGAGCTTCATTTTCGCTACAAACTATTCCATCAGGCCTACATTTTCATTCCTCCTCCACTATTTTCGAATATGGTGGGTAGATATCGCAGCCCTGTTGTTTATTTAGTTTTTTAATATTTTGATATTGCTGTTTAGTTAAACTATTTTCCATAAAAAAGGATAGGGCTTTTTCAGAAGATAGACTGGAATCAGTTTTGCTAATTATACCCGTTACTCGTAGAGTAAAAGGGTATATTGTATTCGTGCAAAAGTATGTAAGTATCCGTTTTGGGTGGAATTTGCTACTGACCGTATTATTGGTCTACAATTGTATTAATTTAGATTGAAAAATAAAACTTATTCCTTGAGTTTTATTTTTTGAACAGAAAATAAAACTCAAAGTCCAATTTCTTTGAATTCAAGAGGTTAACTTTTAAAAGCGGTTAGCAAATATACTAAGTAGACCACGGCCAACACATTAGGGGCACTTTTAATTTTATACAATTACTGGAAACGGCCAAAAACCAAAAAAAATACTCTGCCTAAAACTTTCATATAATGAAGCCAAATCAGGTGTTATGTTGTCGAAAAGCAGAAAGGTTACCAACTTTAAGTGTGACTTACCAAGGGTGGTAGGATTATCGACATAATCTACTTTTGAAAATATAATTAATAATTTAAGTTTTTGTATTAACAGTTTTTATTTTATACGTTTAATTTTACAAAAAGCAGTTTTTCTAAGGAGTCGCTCGAAAGGTTTGTTCTCATTTCTGTTAATACTAATTTAAGCGCAGAAAATGACCTTTCTTCGCTTACTTGCGTTGCTGGAACGCAGTGAACAACCATAGCCAGTAGATACAAGTTTGGGTAAACGAATTTTTTTTCCTCCCAGTACACCATTATATCGGCACCTTAATCGATCGGTTTTGGGTTATAATTATCGATTTCACTGCAAGCTATTTTAAGGTCAGCATCCATTTCATCATCCGAGTTTTCATCGTTCGAGTCAACTTCAATTGAATTAAGGAACTCGTTCAATAGGGTTTCGGAATTTGCGGAACTCCTCGACGATATTGATGGTTCTTCCGTCGGAACCTTTTCACCATTATCCTATTTAAGAATTTATTTTTTTATTCAATACGCATACCTATATTTATTGACTTACGTTGCGGTGAACCCTTTTAATTTGCGAAAATAGCTTTTTTAAGCTGGTCCGCGCTGTGTTAAGGCTAGAGCTGTTTTTTATAAGGGCTCGACGAATTCTCGGATTCAGATAAACCGCTAATAGAACGGCTCTGTTCTCCAGCAAAGTAGCTTCCCTTTTCTGTAGGAAGTCTTCCAGCAAGATGCTGTTGGGAGTGGACATTGCCTTAATAGACAATTTGAGCTCCAGCCACATTTTATAGAAATCTCCCATAAAAAGTTGCTCGCTCTGAAGCTTCTTTGTGGCTGCGTAGACAGGCTGCAGTATTGATTCCCCGTTCGAAGAGTCCAGATGTTGCGGTATTTCCTTTTCTTGCTCACAGAATTGTTCGAAAATTAAAAGCTTTTTCAACATCGTATATGTTGAGTTCCAACGAGTGGCTACATCAACTTCTGGCTGGAGAAGACCCTTTGCGATTGTCCTAAGCCTATTAAAAATTAAGCCTATTAACAATAAAATAATTGTACTGACTCATAGAAACATACCTGTATACAGGTTTCCTTAAAGTTTTGACCACCTTTCGAGCTTTTTCAATTACTTCGTGACAGCCAAGGTTTTGCAAAAAATCTTTTACACTCAATTGTATGGTGTGTGCTGCACATTTAACTGATTCTATTGAAAAAACCTTGATATCCCTAAGTAAGCTTTCTTCGTCGATCTCTTCATGATCGCTACGTTCGTTGTTAACCTCTTTATTTAAATGATCTACGGTCTTTAACATTTTTTTGCCGTTATCTGTGGTTATGCAGAAAATTTGGGTTTTCGAAATATTAAAGTCTATTAAGATTGATTCGACCTCATAGCAAAGGTTTATTGCCGTATGTCGCTTATGTAATTCGATGAGACCCAATGTTTTAATGGAAATACGCCTGCCATCGTAGTATTGAACATTGATGCCCAATATTCCACGACTACAGCGGGTTGCAGTGTCCATTTTAAGGCTAAGGACTTTTGACTTTAGTGACATTCGAATTGTGTCTTTAATTTCATCACTTTTTTTCCCGACTACAGCCATTACATTTCGTGAAGAAATTAAACTCATACCGAGCCCACTAAAAATTGGCCCCGTTAGCACTTTGAAGAGTTCCGAATCCAAAAAAGAAAACGGCATCTTTTCGGTCGTCACAAAGCTGATGCAAGCTTCTGTAACTTCCTCTTTGCTGAGGCTCACTGAGAATTTTGTTTTTTTTTTCTGGAGGACTTTCTCCGGCTCTTTGGTTATTCTGATTATTAAATACCTCATAATGCTGCTCTTGAAAATGCCGCCTTAAATTTGACACAGTAAATATTTTCTTGCAAATTTTGCACTCCGACACATTTGTTTTCGCGTTAAAATTGAAATAATCCCGAGGACGATTATTAAGTTTGCGTCCCATTTGAAGAGAAAACTAACGCGAGTTTTGTGCACTAAGTCGCAATCGAAAAACTTTCAAGTTGTGACAACGAAATACTGATTTTAGCCAGGATGTCATAAATTATTCCCCAGAACTATTTGGGAACTACAAAAGTATAAGCCAAACGAAGTGAATTCCATAAATTATGTATATTGTATTCGTGCAAAAGTATGTAACAGCTAAAAGGAATCGTTTCCGACCCTATAAAGCATATATATTCTTGATCAGGGTCACTAGCCGTGTCGATATAGCCATGTCCGTCTGTCCGTCTGTCTGTCTATCTGTCTGTCCGTATGAACGCTGAGATCTCGGAAACTACAAAAGCTAGAAGGTTTCGATTTCCCAAACATATTCTTGGGCTTCCTACGCAGCGCAAGTTTATATCAAAAAGGTGCCACGGCCCCTCTAACGCCTACAATCGCCCACTAACGATTTTAAAATGTGTCTGGCGTCCACACCTTTAAAGATTTCCGAGAAGTATAAATGCAATTTTGTTGTGTATCGAGGTTGTTTCATCGAGGTGCCACCCCCCTAACCCCACAATCGCCATAAACGATTTTCAAATGTGTCTGGGAGGCCACATCTTTTAAGATTTTAAAAATATATAAACGCAATTTTATAGTGTTTATTAATACCTATCAAATGTAAA
>JBAMCF010001038.1:0-63487 GCA_037075285.1 Drosophila lutescens
AGATTTGTTGTTGAATAGCTGAAACTCACACCGAGTTTCAGCGTTGAATAAGCTTGATGGTTAAAGCAAATGTGTTCGTTGTTGGATAATACTGGGCGGTAACCGAACTCATCCTGTGCAAGATTATGGGAGTGTGGGAATTTACAGCTATGATGGGTGTCTTAATGTCGAATCGATTCCGGCTCCTGATTTCCACGTCAGGATGGGAATGATACTGAAGACTTCCTGCTGCGCTGTTGCTACCAGAGGCACTGTTATTTTGAATATAACATGATCTGTAGTTGTGGTTCCCTCAGCGCGCATGATTTTATGAGTTCCAGCCATTTTCTGATGAGACCGGCAACATCTAGTCAGAGTAGATGATCCCGAATTTTGTCCTGAAATTGGTCTCTTAGCTGCCTAGAGTTACCAGCATGGGACTGATGGTTCGATGACGAACGTCGGTAGAACGCTGGCGATTTCAGCACGTCTGCTGCATTCCAGTTGCCAGTAGAGTTAGCTGGGCAGTTAAGATTACAAATGCTTGCTGTAAGTGGTCGCCTTGATATCTGCCTCGTTCCTTGTTGAGGTTGCTAGTTGATGCTCCAAATTTCTGATGCGGTTATCAGTGGATGACTTGCTTTTTCTGACTATTTATTGTAGAATCCGAGATCAACTGATTTGGTTTTGAGTAGCATCATCAACACGTCTTCTCTATATTTCACTTCATTTATGACTTTGGCCATGTCGTCTGCGTGTTTCTGGCGTCAAGTACCCCAAATAGTGAGTTAGCTACGTTACCTACTATATCAAGTGGTGATCTCCGCTGTCGGAATGGTTAATCAGATAGCTTCCTTCTTGTGGCGCTCGCCATATATATATTTGAAAATGCTCAAATATAGAGTTGCATGCGTTTCGTTATGCAACTCAGAACATGTGCCTGAGCTCCATGATCCCAGTGGACAATATTCTCATATCGCTCCAATATGGTTCAAATCATAATAGGCAATTATGGTCCATTCCGAAATTGCCGTTCTTGACGTGCGAGTCGTTCATAGAATATTCCGGGGCAGTCTGTGAAACGCGTAATATTGACAGTCTGCGCCAGTGCTACCGGCAGGATCAACAGCAGCGCCATAGGACTGAGACTGTGCTGCCCATCTACTTTTTCCGACGTACAGGTGGTTCATCAGGTTCCAGACGGGATTCAGCTTCAGACCTTTGTCGCTTGCCACCGTTCTCTTCTGGAAATAATGGCGCCAACCGAAGATGGGCCTCTTAAATATCCCAGATGCTGTTTTTACATCAACAACCCGAACGCGATTATCCGCACCATGATAAGTTTTAATTACTCGACCAGTGTAGTCGTTACTGGTAAATTATCTTCTTTTACCACCACCATCAGTCCTTCTCTGACGTTTTGTGTTATCTTCCACTTGTGCCGAGCCTGAAGCTCTTGTAAGTACTCGGCTGACCATTGGTTCCAGAATAAATGCTTCAGCCTGGAAACCAATTCCAGCGCTTTACAAGTGAATTTGGCTTGCGATCGGCATTAATGTCAGGTGGAGCCGTTAGTGGTTCGCCAATTAGGAAGTGTCCTGGAGTGAGGGCCGCCATGTCTGTGGGATCATTAGATATGGGTGTGATTGGTCGTGAGTTTAAGATTGCTTCAACTTCAATTATTACTGTGTTTAACTCTTCAAACGTCAATGACGCCGTAGAGCTGGTTGTCAATAACAGTTTTTTGGCGGATTTTACGGCTGCCTCCCAAGGCCTCCGAATGATGGTGCTCGTGGCGGCATGAATTTAAAGTCAACTTGTCTTCTGCTACATTGACTGATAATTCTATCCTGGCCCTTTCCGTGAAGAGTGTCGTTTCCAATTCCTTAAACTGGTTGTTAGCCCCAACAAAATTAGTTGCGTTATCGCAATGGATTGTCTGACATCTGCCGCGGCGGCTCAGAAATCTACTTAAGGCCGCTAAGAATGCGTTTGGTTAAATCATTTTCCAATTCAAGATGCACGGCCTTTGTGGAGAAACAGCAAAATACGGCGATGTATGCTTTGTCGGGTCTTTTTTCCTCGGATTTTGTGATGAATCCAAAAGGGACCACAATAGTCTACGCCGGACTTTTAAAATGGGCGTGCTTGTGTGACTCGTTCAGCTGGGAGGTCTCCCATGATCTGTTGCATCAGCTTGGGCCTTGCTCTAGTGCATCTCACACAGTTGTGAATAATGCTTCTGGACATGATCTTTTCGTTGAGAATCCAGTACTGTTGTCGCACGATTGCTCGTAGTGCTTGAGCCCCGCAGTGCATGTTGTCCTCATGCGTCTCTCGTAGCAACATTTTTACAATAGGATCATTGTACGGCAATAGAATCTGATGCTTAGATTCGTAGGGAAGTGCAGAGTTTTCTAGCCTTCCTCCAACTCTTATAAGACCATCATTGCCAAGTATGGGAGATAGTGAAACTAGTCGATTTTTCTTGTCCACCGTCCTATAGCGCTGCAGCTGGATTAACTCTGCAGCGAACTCCACTTGTTGGATGGTACGTAGAATCACAATTCGGGCTTGATGCAATTCCGCGGTGAGTATCGTTGATGTTGGCGATCTGTTAGATTTGTAGCAGAACCGTAACATGTACGCCACTATTCGCTGCAATTTGTAGAACGAATTATTGTGCTTACAGCTGTAGATCTCTTCTCCGATTGTGGTTGGGGAGATCGGTAAACTTATATATTTTGTCCTTCTTTCTAGATCGCTCGGCTTGAGGTCCGGAGTGCTGGTCCACTGGCTTGACGATCCATGTAGAAATAGTGGCCCATAGAACCACAGATTATGGTCGCCTAACTTGCTGGCGAGGATGCCTCTTGACAGAACGTCAGCTGCATTGTTTGCAGATGACACGTGACGCCATTGCGCTTGGCTTGTTATTGCCTGAATTTTGGCTATTCTATTGGCCACAAATGTGTGATAGGTAGATGCAGCAGCATTAATCCATGATAACACCACCATGGAATCACTCCAGTAGTATCCTGCCACGCTGCTATCGAACGATAGGTCCTTTCTGACCTTGTCGCTTAGTTCGGCTCCTAACACTGCAGCACATAGTTCCAATCGGGGTAGTGTCTGCTGAGCCTTTGGAGCTACTCGTGATTTCGAACAGAGTAATCTAACTGAGACCTGGTTATTTTTGTATGTTGCCCGAACGTAGATTGCTGCTCCGTACGCACGTTCCGATGCATCAACAAAGGTGTGTAGCTCTTGTGTGACTGGAATTTTTCCATCATATATGTGACGAGGAATCGTTATCGTATCCAGGGTTAAAAGATTATCCCGGTAATTTTTCCATTCTGTTTGAAGATCCTCTGGTAACTCATCATCCCACTCAAGTTTGGTTTCCCAAAGTTGCTGCAAAAAAGATTTTTGCTTTTACTACAACTGGTGCAAATAACCCTAAGGGGTCAAAGATTTGTGCCAACTCCGAGCAGACAACTCTTTTCGTAATCTTGGTAGAGTGGCTCTTTTGCGTCCTTCCGCATAGGTGATCTTTTTTAGGCATCCAAATGAGACCCAGCGTTTTTACGCTGTAATGTTCAAACGATTCATCTAGTTTGACATCACTAACAATGTCTTCCTTTGGAATTCCTTGTAACAATTGTTCGTTGTTTGAGCACCATTTGCGGAGTTTAAATCCATTTGGAACTAGGATTTTGTTTAGCTCATCGCGAATTTGAATGCTTTCGGCAATTGAATTGGATCCAGTGAGGCAGTCGTCCACGTAGAAGTCATCTCGGAGTTTACCTGATCCCAAGGGGTGAGTGGCCTTTGATATGAGTGCTAAATGGTTTAAGCATTTTGTTGCCAGAAACGGAGCGGAGGTGGTTCCGTATGTTACAGTCTTCAAGCGGTAGTACTTAAGATCCTCTGATGGATTACTTCTCCAGACGATGAGCTGATAAAACTGATCATCCGGGTTTATCCAGACTTGACGGTACATTTTCTCTATGTCCGCTGTGAACACATACTTGTGAATTCTGAAGCGTAAAAGTATCGCGAATAACTCACTTTGTACGGTTGGGCCGGCATGCAAGATATCATTGAGAGATTTTCCGCTCGATGTTTTGCATGATGCGTCAAATACTACCCGTAATTTTGTGGTAGTGCTGTCCGGTTTGAGGACACAGTGATGAGGTATGAAGTAATGACTTTTGGGAATCTGTGCTGGACCTACACTTTTCATGTGTCCCAATTTTTCATACTCATCCATGAAGGCAGAATACCCTTTCCAAACTTCTGCTGATGTTCTTCGCTCCAATGCGAGAAACCTTTTCGTAGCTATTTCCCTTGACTCCCCAGGGCTGAAGATTGTTCAGAGAACGGGAGTTTGACAATGAATTTTCCATCTGCTGCTGTCCTTAAATTTCCCATGAAATGCTTCTCGCAATATGCTTCTATGGGAGACCGATGTTTTTCGGTTGTGTCCAAGTTTTCCAATGTCCAAAATTTTTCTACCACCTTTGGTGGTGAGGTTCTTCTGGTTTGGGAGCAGCAAAGAATAGTAGTGCTCTGCACCAATGAGCAGGTCTATTTTTCCTGGTTTGTCAAAATTGGGATCCGCCAAGGCCATTCCCTTGGATAACTTTGTAGCCGCTAGCGAAAGTGGCTGGGCTGGCTGATCAGGTATTATTTGGGGTAACACAAAAGCTTCAATCCGTTGTGTGAACCCACTATGAAGTGATTTAACTAGTATGTTGACTCGTGCCTTACTAGTTTTCGGGAGTCCTCCAATGCCTTCAATTCGTAACTTAGCATTGTGAAGCTTTAGTGATAACATTGAAGCCATTCGCTCTGTAATCAGATTTATCTGTGATCCAGAGTCCAGTAGTGCTCTAAAGTTTGCACACTGCCCATTGTTGGCCTGTACTGCAACCTTAGCCGTGGCGAGTAGATTATAATTCTTATTACTCGCCGCCCCTACAATTGGTGTACGAGGCTCTACTGTACTGTCGAGATGAAGCAGAGTATTGTGATCCTTCTTGCACTTAAAACACTTTCGACTACGGCAGTCCTTTGTTTTGTGATCAGTACCGAAGCATTTGACGCACATTTTTTGTTTCAGTACCCAATTTAATCTTTCAGATGTGGGCCTAGATCGGAAGTCTTCACATCTATATAGGGGATGGGCTTCCTTTTTACAGAATTCACATGCAGAGAACTTTCCAGTTGTTGACGACGCACACGTTGAGTTCTTTGGCTCTCTTTTCGACGATTTTTCCGATTTTCCTGTGTTTAGGACTCGTACTCTTTGATCCAAAAAATCTATCATTGTATGATATGGTTGGATCTCAGTCGCGCTTCCAAGTGATTGCTCATACAAAGCCCGGTTATTCATGTCGAGTTTGTCTGTCAGGAGCACGACTAAAATTGGATCCCATGTGGATATGTCGATGCCTAGGCCCTTCAAGGAGGCGAGAGACTCAATCGTTGTTATATATAATTCCTGCAATGACTTTGCGCTATCACAAGATGCCTGTTGATGCAACAATTTGCGAATTACAGTATTTGCAAGCTGTCTTGGTTTGTCATACGAATCAACAAGTATTTCCCAAGCTTCTTTATAATTGTCTTCCTTGAGTTCTATATGCCGAATCAACCTTTCTGCATCACCGGTAAGTGCGGTTTTTAGGTACCACATTTTCTTTATGGTGGGCATGTTGGTTTCATGAACCATGCATGAGAATAAATCGAAGAATTGTCTCCATTTTAACAGTTCTCCATCGAATTTCGGAATGTTTATTCTTGGCAGTTGCACATCAGTGCTGTTTGTGGCAGATGCACTTGGCCCAGCCATGAGCGCCTTTTGCACTTCCACTTGTAACGTCCCGTAGGCTTCCTTGTTGTAGCCCTTTTCTATCGGGTTGTCAAATTCTTCATACATTTTTAGATGGACCTCTTGTACTTGTGCCCACAAAGAACTTATGAAGTTAGTGGAGGCTTGACCCTTTACCGTCGCGTACTCCTTTAGCGCCATTCTAAGGGATTCAATAACCTCTCCTTGGCGTCGGCATAGTGAGGCTAGCCTTTTGTCGCTGACTTCTGTCATGGGTGGCTGCCAAGTCTTGACCGAACTTTCATCCTCCTTGCTGCTACTGGCTAAGAGTAAGTCAAGACCTTCCTGAAAGATCTTGGTATATTTCTCGTAAGTCGATCGAAGATCGTTTGCATACTTCTCGTACTTAGATTCTTTCTGTGAGTCTGGCAGATGAGTCTCATTTTCTTTAAACATCTCCCAGGCTTCATTAATTGCCAATAATCGGGCTTTAAAATATTCAGGCTTTCGTTTCCGTGCAGGTCCATCTTTCTTGAAATTATTGATGCACCTAGCAATGTCATTGCCTAATTCTTGTTGTGCATTCAAAATCTTTTGAATGTCCGATGAAGGATTCTCTTCACCCATGCTGTTAACCATTTTGATCTTGTTCTGTGTTTCTGACCCGGTGGGAGTATTTTATTCGCTTACGCTGGATACGCTCCGATTCGCAACCAGATTTGGTCAGAAACTGAACAGTAATGGTGGATAAAGGTGGTCGCCTTGTTGACCGGTCCTTTATTGATCCTGAGTCGATAGGTTCGATCTCAGGTGTCCCTCTGTGGCCACGATGGCACTTGCTGTGAGGATGGTGTTGGTTATCAAAGTGTCGCGTGTTGACAACTTTGAGAATGTGTCCGGGATTGGATTCACGAATCCTTTCCTGCTGGGATCACAAACGATTTTATTAAATCGTTGACGGAACTGGTCGCCTTGTTGACCAGTCTTCCAACTTCCTGAGTCGACTTTTCTCAGGTGTCCTTAATCTGTCACCTTGTTGATGACTTGGGCAAAAGGACTCGTATGGAAGATATCTCCAACGTTGTGTTCTATGGTGTGATCTCTTGGTGAGATCACGTCGGGGTCACCAAATGTTAATACGTTATCCTTAGCGTGAGTGGCGTTACTTCGCCTGGTCACAGGAATTGTGTATCGGGGGTTGGGTAGTATACAGCACATAAACTGTCTACTGATTAGGTGTCGCACCCAGCACTTGGAACTAGGTGGACGGCGGAGAATGGTGCGCAAGATGAGGATCTGAAGACTAAAGCGACAGCCTCTGTTGATTGCGATGGTAGATGAGTAACAGTCAGTGGTATTCTGAGATTGAGACTGATTTTATTGAACAAACTTAACGGTATTTATAGGTACAAAAGTGTTTACGTTAACAAAAATATGTAGAAAGGGGAAATGAAATTACAGCTATTCTTCATAACTCGCAGTGGGTCAAAGTGCTATATGCAGTGCTGAGTTATTGCTCTATTTCCGAATTGTGGAGTCAGCTATTTTCGCTGCGTCGGCAGATTGATGACTGTTAAGCATACTGACGGTCGAGCTGTATAATTGCAGTATCGGCAGCAAGTGTTATGATATATGATTCTTTGTTCGACATTCGTAATTGCGATAATACTTATATTATGAAACTCGATGAGTCTTAACATAGTCGTGATCGAATAGTTGTTGAGACAGAGAATCTCATCTGCGTTCTGACATCGCCTATGCCAGAAATGTCATACTTCTGTCTTTCGAATCTGAGCTGAAGGAGCTTGGCCAACTCTTCAGAGATGAAATTTATTTCAGAGCCTGAGTCAAGCAAAGCTCTGGCTGGCTGAAATATTCCAAACTTATCCCTAATCAATACTATTGCCGTAGGAATTAAAGCGCGCCTCGAATGACGCGAAAGCATGGAAACCGCATGTGTGGGTTCCCGCTCCTGCTGAGATGTGTGGTCAACAATTTGTGTTGGTTGCTCTGGATGAGCAGTTCTATGCAAAATAGTGTGATGTAAGCCTTGACAAACGCGGCATCGGGATCTACTTGGACATCTGCTCGCCAAATGGCCGGTGCGCAAACAATTTATGCACAGAGAGGATTGCTTGATGAAATTAAATTTATCCTGCCAGCCTAGTAAACCAAATGAAGGGCACTGAGTGAGAGGGTGATCAGTAGCAAAACATTTTTTACAAACACCCTGTGCCGTAACAAAGGCTCTCCTATTCTGCGTGGGCCTTTCCTTTGGCTTCTCATCAGATGATCGTTTAACGTTGCTCTCCAAATATTGACAGTGACGGCTTAAACTGCGATAACAATCCTCCCAAGTAGGCAACACCTCGTATTCTTGAACCCGATCGTACGATAATTTTGAATCTGCATCAATTTTAGATAAAACAAGATGAATTAGGATTGCGTTCATAACATCTGCCTCTGATCCTAATGACAACAACGATTCACGCAGTGCGGAGACGGTATCCAAGATACAGCGCAGAGCTGCGGGATCAGATCTTTTCATCATTGGAACATCGAATAAGCTAGAAATGTGCTCTACGAAAATCAAAACCTTTTTATCGTAGCGCTCCTTTAACTGCTTTAACGCCTTTGGATAATTGGTTTCGGACACTTGAAAGGGGGCCACGACACTCAGCGCAGCGCCAGACAAACAGCTAAGCAAGTAGTTAAATTTGTCAACACCTGATATTGAAGCGTCATCATGTACCATGCTAGTAAAGGCAGTGATAAACTTTATGTAATCACCATACTTCCCGTCGAACTTAGGCAGCTTTAACGATGGCAAACGATTATGATGCCCAGTTGCGCAATTTACCGATGAATTGAAAAAACTTGCATCTTCTGGCCGGTCCTTCTTTGTCGCCCCAATTCGAGTTATGACAATTGCCTTGGTGGCTATGTATATGTCCTCTAGTTCTTGCCGGCCGTCGTCTGCCGGATCCTTCCGTTCGATCTGCGATTGGATTTGAAGAATTTGCTTAAAATACGATTCCAAAATCTGTGATTGGCATTCAAGGGCGGCAATGTCGGTCTGCGGTTCGATGCGAGTTCTGAGATTAACGATGTTTCGCTGAATTGTATTCCTTTGCTGTCTTAACGACACGAGGAGCTGAGTGTCACTCATATTGCGAAGCGTTAATTAGCGAAAACTAAATGTAATTGTGGAGCAATTATTAAGTGAAGCAATACCCTATCCGAATATGTTGGCAATGCCCCTTGGTTCTGAGAGAGGCAGAACACTCCGATGCTGGGGAGAGTAACTCAGTTTGGCTCGTTTATTTGCAGACCAGATGCACAAGTATGTGTGTATGTATATGGTCAGAGTGGAATGACGAAACCGCGATTGCGTTTGCAAATAAATTAGCAATTATTGATTGAAGCAATACCTTTTCCGAATATGTTGGCAATGCCCCTTGGTTCTGAGAGAGAAAAACACTCCTGTGCTTGGGAGAGTAACTCAGTTTGTCTCATTTATTTGCAGACCAGCTGCACAAGTATGTGTGTATGGGAAGAGTGGAATGACAAAACCGCGATTGCGTGTCTAGCTTACGGTTCTTCGTCCACTTTGTGCCGCTGTTCCTTCGCTTGCGCAACTGTACCTGCGACGGTTATGTGGCGCACACCCTGTATGCAGGTATCCGCGACGATCCAGTGGCGATGATTACGGTGATCCAACGATATGTCCGGCGATCCAAAGATGTGTCCGGCGATCAAACGATATGTCCGGCGATCCAAAGATGTGTCCGGCGATCAAACGATGCTTCCGGAGATGATGCCAAATGCACTGACAGTAGTCTGCGTGCCGAAAATACACCAAGTATTTTGGTGGTCTAAGATGCTGGAATCTATTTCTCCGCCGACTGCAGAGTGAATGATTTCCAGTGTGAACAGGATTGATGGTAGGACTTGCCGAATGCAGAGTCCTGTCACGGTCGCCAAAATGTGCGGACTCTGCCCAAATGCAGAGTAATAGAGTAAACGTCCGATATGTTTCGATCTCTAATATGCACTGACTTTTAATGTTCAAGTTTAGGATTACAAAGAGCGATATGTACATGTGTGTGTGTGAGAGTATAAGAGTGCGTAGGGCGAATTCAAATACAAACATATGATTACAGTGTGGGGTAGTTATCTAGAACAAGTTGGCAAAGAATTCAAATTATGACAGCTTTAACCAAAGTTATTTATAAAAATATAATAATAATAAATGAAGTTAGCATTGAATTATGATGTCATCGAACAGTATCGTTGGGCCACTTGTTTGTACTGCTCGTAGTGCATCAACGTCCATCATATATATATATAGTACGGACGCCTGTCGGACGGGAAAAGGTTATTTGCGATCGCCCATCCGCTCTTCTTTCGGTCACGCCCGCCCACGCGTTCCTTGTTCACCCACGCTTCGGCCCCGCCGAAAAATCCACGCGAGTTAACCTGCGTCGGCCCCGTTTTCGTGTTGCGTTTCCGAGGCTTTCTCTACGCAACGCGGACGACGAGGCTGTACACGTGTGCATTTTACGTCGGTCAAGTTTTTGTATTGCGTTTCCGAGGCTTTCTCTACGCAATACGGACGCCTGTCGGACGGGAAAAGTTATTTGCGATCGCCCATCCGCTCTTCCTTCGGTCACGCCCGCCCACGCGTTCCTTGTGCACCCACGCTTCGGCCCCGCCGAAAATCCACGCGAGTTAACCTGCGTCGGCCCTGTTTTCGTGTTGCGTTTCCGAGGCTTTCTCTACGCAACGCGGACGACGAGACTGTACACGTGCTCATTTACGTCGGTCAAGTTCCCGTATTGCGTTTCCGAGGCTTGCTCTACGCAATACGCACGCTTGTGAGACGGGAAAAGCTATCCCCGATCGCTCACGCGCGCCCATGTGCACCCTCTCGCCCACGATCAAGCCCAGCTAAGAAAAACCCCAGTGCTAAGTTGTGCCGGCACAGTCTGGGGTTACGTGTCCAAGCGATCTACCCCACGTAGACGCGGAGACCCAGGCCGCGTGATCTCAAGAACCACAGTCCCGGCGGCAACTCCCAGTCCCATTTCGTCTCCTGTGTTTCTACAAATTTAACTGTAGAGGACTCTGGCCGGACTGAAGCCTATCCCAGCCTACGAAAAGTCCTTACAGTTTGGCGCCCGAACAGGGACGATACAGGACGACATAGGTATCCTGTAGGAGTTGGGTTTTCCGATATCAACCGCATGGCCTAAAGACCCATGCCCAGCCGGAGGATTTTTCTTGAGCACCCCTGACTTAAAAGTCCGTACTGCCACTTCCGACGACGCCAATCTTCGCCGCACTCCCGCCGCCCGCCACGCATTCACGCGCACCAAGAGTGGGACAACTGTGCCGCTAACAGAGATCCCTCACGCCGAACGCCTCAGCAGCGCCATCCACAGCAGTCACCGCGACGAGGGAACAATAGCCACGCTAACCGTGGACCACGGATCACCCACCGCCAGGAGGCTCGCCGCTGCGTCACCACCGATCACCGCAGCCAGTCGCTAGTCGGGAGACCCAGCCACACCCACCTCATCATCCAGCAGTCCCGTGACGCACGTGCATTTGGGGGCGTAACTCAGCGCAACTCCCACATCGGCATCCACGTGACGCTCACCCGGAGGCCCAACCGCAGCGGACACCCAGTCGCACAGTTCATCGGGTCGACCGATGAAAACGGACCTGGACAAGAAAGCGTCGGAGGACGCAGAACAGAAACCCGCTACGTCAGCCACCGGACGGATCGAGGAAGAGAGCTTTCCGGAATCCGACGACGAATCCACGACCCGAGTCATGGGGGTCAGATGGGTTTCCTACCGGCGCAAGGACGAGCTACAGGCCCTACTCAAGGAGTTCGGTCTGAACACACACGGCCAAGTGGACGAACTGCGATCTCGGCTCGCATCGTTCATCGGAGGGTCCAACCACAGCCCGGCGCTCCGGGAACGCTTCGCAGCATTGGAGGCCATATATCCGGAGGCCCCCACCCAAAAGGTAGTGACCAGCCGGTCCACCTCACCGATGCCCGGCGCAGGCGACACCCTTCTCTCCGTGCCACCCCCGGATCACCGTCACACGAGTCCAGGACGAGGAACCCAACCAGCGCCTGGAGGATGCGATTAGGACCCGCCACCAACAAGGCGACGAGCCTTTCAAGTTCTACGTGGTAGAACTACGCCTGATGATGCAGCGGGCGAACTACTCGTTCGAGCAGGAGCTCGAACGGATCTACGAGAATTTGCTGCCGGAGTATCAACTCTTCATACGGCGCCATGAATTCTCCTCGCTGGAAGGGTTAACGCAGCTAGCCACCGCCTTCGAAATCGCACGGGACCGGGACCCAGTACGACACGCAGCACTAGTTCCACCCGCCAGTGGAAACTACACAACGAGGAACAGCCCTCCGTCCGGTCCCAGACAACGGGATCCCGTACTTCCAAGGATGACGTCCTTCAGCCCAACGAACCCAGCGATATCAAACCGGATGATCGCTCAGGAAGCCGAGCCACCTGTCGACGTAGCACGAGCCTGCAGCCGCTGCGGTGAAGTGGGACATTTCGTCCGAGAATGCCAGAACCCACCAGTCCTCTACTGTTGGGACTGCGGGAAACGTGGTACCCGTACCATCGACTGCTGCCGCCAGTCGGGAAACGCCCGGGGTCCTCGCACACGCAGGGAGCAGGCGGCGACCCACCCTGTGCTCCCCCAACACTAAATCCACCGCTCCGCTTGACGGGAGGCCGGATCGTCGCCACCGTTACCATCGAGGGTCAACTCTTCTCAGCGACAATCGACACGGGGGCCTCCAGAAGCTTCGTCAGCGAAGCAGTCGCTAACCGACTCGATTCGGGGCGAAATATCAAGGAAGTTCGCACCCGAATATCTCTGGCGGACGGATCCCCGAAGGAAGTCACCAAGGCCTTGCACGCACGGGTGCTCCTGGACCAACAACATGTCCGCATGACTCTGCTAGTCCTGCCAACGATATTGGACGAAGTGATCCTCGGGATTGACTTCCTATGCAGTATCCAAGCAACCCTAATCTGCGGTCAAGTGTGCCTGCAGCTAGCTCCACCCGCCACACGAAGGGCCGATCAAGGCCAAGCTGTCCGAGCGACGCCTACGGCAGCGACCGCCCATCTTTCGGACACACCGACTCCTGCCCCGCGGACTCGAAAAGGCAACGAGGGAACCACACCGGGTCCCATACCCGCTCCAAGGCATAAGATCACGTCGACAATGGGACGAAATCCAGTCCCCGTTCCAGCGGGACACCCGCCACTATCGGCCATACCCGACGCTACCACGCGAAAGGCCAATGTCACCGTTGAGGAAGGCAAGTACCGCCTACATCCACTACCGGATGCCGCCGTTGCCAAGCAGAGAAACCCCTTTCGGAAGCACCCCATGGGCCAGGACCGCCTAGCCATCACCACGATGGAAACGCTCCCCGACGACCCGGAAGTGCCACGACCTCTCCCGGAAAGCTCGCAAGGAATTGGGAAGTACCAACTACTTGCCCAACCGGATGCGGAGTACGCCCAGAGGCGGAACCCGTTCCGAAATCCCTGTCCTCACGAACACTTGGCCACAGTCGCGGAACCCCCGCAGGAAACACTAGTGCTGGAAGAACCTCTCGACGCAACAACCCTCCGGTTCCTTCAAGAGGAGCTTCGGCATTTCGACCATCTTCAAGGAACAACGGATATCGCCGAGCACACCATCACCCTTCGGGATGATAAACCGCTGAAACAGCGGTATTATCCCAAGAACCCGGCCATGCAGCGTATCATCAACGAGCAGGTGGACGAACTGCTGCAGGACGGGCGAATCGAAGCCCGCACAGCGCACCGCTGGTGTTGGTCCGAAAGAAGACCGGGGACATGCGGATGTGCGTTGACTATCGTCAACTCAACGCACACTCCATACCCGACGCGTACCCTCTTCCACGTATTAACCATATCCTGGAACGCCTACGGAATGCTCGGTTCATCTCCACGTTGGACCTCAAAAACGGGTATTGGCAGATCCCCATGGCGGAAGGCAGCCGAGAATGCACCGCGTTCACTGTCCCTGGGCGTGGACTCTTCCACTGGAAAGTCATGCCCTTTGGACTCCATTCCGCCCCAGCGACCTTCCAACGGGCTCTGGACAGCGTTATCGGCCCCGATATGGAGCCCCACGCCTTCGCTTACTTGGATGACATCATCGTCATCGGGGCAACGTGGGAGGACCATGCATGCAATCTGAGGGAAGTCTTCCGGCGCCTCCGAGAAGCGAACCTACGCTTAAATCGGGGTAAGTGCAAGTTCTTCCAAAGAAGATTAGTGTACTTGGGTCACCTGATTAGCGAGGAAGGCATCAGGACAGACCCCGACAAAATAGCGGCGATCCAGGGGCTACATCCCCCGACGAACGTCAAGGAACTCCGCCGCCATCTCGGAATCGCATCTTGGTACAGGCGTTTTGTTCAAGACTTTGCCTCCCTCGTGCAACCCATGTCGCGACTCCTGAGGAAGGGAGTGAAGTGGACCTGGGACGAACCCCAACAACAGGCGTTTGATTCACTTAAGGCGCGACTGACGGCCGCCCCGGTATTGACCTGCCCAAACTTCGAGTATAAGTTCCAACTCCAGACGGACGCCAGCGACAAAGGACTCGGCGCGGTGCTCACCCAGAACATCGAGGGCGACGAGCGGGTAATCGCCTACGTGAGCCGACGACTCGAGCGGGCAGAGGAGAACTACTCGGCCACTGAAAAAGAGTGCCTCGCCATTGTGTGGGCCACCCGAAAGTTACGTTGCTACCTGGAGGGTTATAAGTTCGACGTGATCACGGATCACCTGGCGCTCAAATGGTTAAACTCCATTAACAATCCAACAGGTCGCATAGCCCGATGGGCACTGGAACTCCAGCAGTACCAGTTCGACGTACTCTACCGCAAGGGTAAATACAATGTGGTCGCCGACGCCCTCTCCCGGCAACCACTCGGAAGACTCCAGTTACTCGCGGAACTTAAGTGCGACTGCAAATGGGTGCAAAAGATGCAGGAACAGGTCCAAAAGCGTCCCGAGAAATTTCCGGACTACTCTCTGGATAATGGACAGCTTTACAGACACATAGGACATCCCACAGACGTCAGGGTAGGAGACCCTTGGAAACTGTGCGTGCCTCGAGAACAACGTCAACGCGTGCTTGGAGAATGCCACGACCACCCCTCCGCCGGTCACCTGGGCATCCGAAAGACGCTCAGAAGGATCGCCCAGCGTTATTTCTGGCCTGGACTTCGTCGGGACGTGGTACGGTATGTCACCAGCTGTCTGACTTGTCAAAAGTACAAGGTTAGTCAGCGCAAACCAGCCGGCAAGATGCTCACTCGCCAACCTACGGAGCCGTTCGCGCTCGTCGGAGCCGACTTCGTTGGACCCCTTCCCCGGACCCGGCGAGGAAACACTATGCTTCTTGTTTTCATCGATCTATTCTCCAAGTGGGTAGAACTCATCCCATTGAAGAAAGCCACGGCCGCTCAACTGGAGTTCGGATTCCGAGAAAGGATCCTCTCTCGCTTTGGAGCCCCCCGGAGGTTGATTTGCGACAACGGCACGCAATTCACCAGCCGAACCTTCCGGGCGTTCTGCCGGAACAACGGTATTCAACTGGAATATACCGCTCCGTACTCCCCCAGCAAAATCCGACGGAGCGCGCCAATCGCACTATCAAGACAATGATAGCACAATATGTGAACCAGGATCATCGGACATGGGACCAGCTACTGCTGAGGTCTCCCTCGCCATCAACACCAGCATCTCAGACAGCACGGGGTATAGTCCCGCTTACCTAGTACAAGGTCGGGAGCCTAGGTTGCCAGGCGCCCTCTTCGATGCGGTCGCACCTGGTTTGCATGCCTCGCCATTGGACCCCTCGGAACGAGCCAAAAGGCTTCAGGAAGCTTTCCGCACCGCCCTGGAAACCAACCAGATAGCTTCCCAAGAACAACGTCGATACTACGACCTGAGGCGACGCGAGTGGCGGCCCCGACTAGGCTCACAGGTGCTAGTTCGCCTTCACCATCTGTCCAAGGCCAGCGAGGGCTTCAACGCAAAACTTGCACCGAAATACGCGGGTCCATTTAAGGTGGTGAAATTCCTATCGTCAAATGTAGTAAGACTACAGCAAGTAGACGGCCGGAAGAGACGGACAGCTGGCATAGGCGACCTAAAGGAGTATCACCCGCGCGAAGAACAACACGACGACGCTACAGAAGACCCCAGAAGGAGCGACTCTCCACACGCACCTGATGACGTGCCCGATACAACTCTACAAGGGTAGACGTAAGTGGCGCACCAGTCAATAAGCTACCTTTAAGCGGGAAAATTGTATCGAATAGGCTAGTTAAAGATAGTTTGATCTTCGCACTCAGGCTAGGCAAGCTAGGCAACGTAGTCCTAGGCTAACCATTTAAGCACCTTTCAGAACCACCACATGCAACCATGGACATAGAGCCCGAGGATCCCTATCGAGTGGAGGGGGTGTACCGACCAGTCGAACACCCAGAGGGCTACGTCACCAGCAGCAGCAGCGAGTCACAAGGCCAGGACTCGGTCTTGTCCTCCCACAGCCCGACTCCACCCCCGTTCAGCCCATGGCGAGGCCTAGGAACGCCCGAAGGACCCGCTGGCCGCACCCCCCCGGGCAACACCGACTCCGTGTCGACTCTGGCAAGGTCTCCAGATGCGAGCATTGCCGTCAGCGGCGAAGCGCCGGAAGTGTTCGAACCACTGACGGAAGACGAAGAGGAGGAGCCAACCACCCCCACGGTTGCTCGCCTGGCTCGGCTACAGGTAGACGACGGAAACGAGCCCGGTACGTCGACCACCCACACCCTAGTCGGCGCATGGTTGCGAGGTCAGGACCATCACTCCTTCGCCCCCGGCCACCTGCAGCAATGCCTCTGGGAGGCCCAACGAAGCCCCCCCGCGAGCCCAACGTCCACAGACGACTCGGACGTCGGAGCCGACGACCGCTTCTGGAGGGACCGACCGCGAGCTCCACTCGAGCGCGCCATAGCCGAGGCGAACCGAGCCTGGGAAGGCTACGCTGGCTACATCGCCCCAGCTCCGGAGGAATCCGACGCCGAAAGTGGCCTCAGCTCTCGCCATGGAGACAGCGACGACGAGGGAGACGATGTACTCGACATCCACGCCGAAGAAGGCCCCGTCGCCCCCGATTTAGAGATCCCAGAGGAGCATGATCCCGCTGTGGCCGACCAAACCCCACCCGGGACTCCAGCACGCGCCACACCACAGTCCACACCACGGCGCGGCCAACCCGAGTCTCCACGGACACCCACCAGTGCTGGGCGCCCGCCCCTGGAGCTGTCACCCGGTCTCGGAACCTCTAAGCGGGAAGTCCCACTCACACCTGGCCGGTCAATCTCCTCCGCAGTCCTGAACCAGTTCTTGGGAACCCCAGCACAGGCGGCGTCTCAAAGCGGGGACGAAGAGCCGGACCTCCAGCTATTCCTGACCGGCGGGGAGCAACATGAGGTACTCCAAGCTCTCCAGGATGACCCAGCGGAAGACCCGGTCCGCGGTAATCCACACTGGATCGAGGCCCCAGTGGACTGGAGGGTGGACACCCCGAATCGCCGTCTTCCCCCACTCTCGTCGCGTCCATCCAGACGCAGGATCGCCGGAGCGTGCGTTACCTTCGCCTCATCGACGGCGTCAAATTTCGAGTCAACGTGACCGCACGGGGGGAAATCAAGGTGACCCTCCGCCCACTTCTCTAACCACCCCGAAGTAAAGGGGGTGTGAGGACGCTTAAGGCGCCCCACATTCCTACATGTAATTCCCAGCATCTCAGCCTTTGGAAAGGCATTATTATATTCCTGCCATTGAAGGCCTTATTTTACGTTTAAGATCTCAAATATATATATAAGAGTTAAACCTAAGTTATTCTAGTTTCGAATAAGCGCGCGCGGGCTGGCCAGTGTTGATCAGCAGGATCGGTCAGCTGGCCAGCCGGGGCGAATGCCAATAGTATCGATAAGTTATCGGAATCACCCGTAAACGAGCACTGCGGGCTGTTAAGTGCAAACTCGCTGTTAAGAGCAACCCTGCGGGCTGTTAGGCGCAAGCATGCTGTTAGGCGCAAAAGCATGGCTACGTGGCACAGCGATCGGCTGAGATCGCTCTCATTCTTTTCCGGTAGCCGAGCCGAACGGACAAGCAGAGACCAGCGGAAGGGACACGCGGACGGTACCATCAGGAGTAGTAAGTTAAGAAAAGAGAAAAGCCCACACTGAGTGCGAAGGTTAGGGAAATATAAAAGAAGTGAGTAAAAGGAAGCTAAATTTTTGAAATTAAAACCCCAAGCCTTGGTAATAAAATTTGGAGTGAAGTTCGCGAGTTAAATTTGCGTCGGCCCCGGTTTTCGTGTTGCGTTTCCGAGGCTTTCTCTACGCAACGCGGACGACGGCTGTACACGTGCGCATTTTACGTCGGTCAAGTTTTTGTATTGCGTTTCCGAGGCTTTCTCTACGCAATACGGACGCTTGTCGGACGGGAAAAGGTTATTTGCGATCGCCCATCCGCTCTTCTTTCGGTCACGCCCGCCCACGCGTTCCTTGTTCACCCACGCTTTGGCCCCGTCGAAAATCCACGCGAGTTAACCTGCGTCGGCCCCGTTTTCGTGTTGCGTTTCCGAGGCTTTCTCTACGCAACGCGGACGACGAGGCTGTACACGTGCGCATTTTACGTCGGTCAAGTTTTTGTATTGCGTTTCCGAGGCTTTCTCTACGCAATACGGACGCCTGTCGGACGGGAAAAGGTTATTTGCGATCGCCCATCCGCTCTTCTTTCGGTCACGCCCGCCCACGCGTTCCTTGTTCACCCACGCTTCGGCCCCGCCGAAAATCCACGCGAGTTAACCTGCGTCGGCCCCGTTTTCGTGTTGCGTTTCCGAGGCTTTCTCTACGCAACGCGGACGACGAGGCTGTACACGTGCGCATTTTACGTCGGTCAAGTTTTTGTATTGCGTTTCCGAGGCTTTCTCTACGCAATACGGACGCCTGTCGGACGGGGAAAAGTTATTTGCGATCGCCCATCCGCTCTTCCTTCGGTCACGCCCGCCCACGCGTTCCTTGATCACCCACGCTTCGGCCCCGCCGAAAATCCACGCGAGTTAACCTGCGTCGGCCCCGTTTTCGTGTTGCGTTTCCGAGGCTTTCTCTACGCAACGCGGACGACGAGACTGTACACGTGCTCATTTACGTCGGTCAAGTTCCCGTATTGCGTTTCCGAGGCTTGCTCTACGCAATACGCACGCTTGTGAGACGGGAAAAGCTATCCCCGATCGCTCACGCGCGCCCATGTGCACCCTCTCGCCCACGATCAAGCCCAGCTAAGAAAAACCCCAGTGCTAAGTTGTGCCGGCACAGTCTGGGGTTACGTGTCCAAGCGATCTACCCCACGTAGACGCGGAGACCCAGGCCGCGTGATCTCAAGAACCACAGTCCCGGCGGCAACTCCCAGTCCCATTTCGTCTCCTGTGTTTCTACAAATTTAACTGTAGAGGACTCTGGCCGGACTGAAGCCTATCCCAGCCTACGAAAAGTCCTTACAGAGTTAATTAAACTTTCATCCGAAACTACAAATATATTTAAAATGCAAAATTACATAGTTCTACTGCAAACCTATTACAAAAGAAAATTAGGATATTCGGGTTATCCATCGCAAGCGAAGCTGCGGGCACCCTGCTAGTTTATTTATAAAACTTAATATTTATTTAAATTATTTATTTGTTATGTATGTATGTATGTTCTTTATATTCTGCCACCCAGTTCATCTCTATATATAAAGCCATCAGTAAGAAAACTGGGAATCAACGCACAGCCAAATCCATTGATTAACAATATTAACATGCATTTTTATTACATTCTAATAACTTTAAACTGATTTGCTAAGATTTATTGGGGCTCCCCAAGTGGGCCCAATCGCTTCCAATTGGAAAAAAGGTCAATTTTCTTTTCAAAAATTATGAACGCTAAACCGTTTAACCAATCGAATCTGTGTTTTCGCCAAAGAATAGTTTAGTACATTATAAATGTTTAAAAATTAAACATTTTTATTTAATAAACGGAGGACGGACAGCCCATTCTGCATTTAAGGTTCCATTTGATTTAATAAATATGGAAAAACCCTATTGTTACATTTCCAAACAGTCCAACATTGTTTTCGTTCTTAAAAATTGTAAACTCATTGTTTGGGATGAATGTACTATGGCTCATAAAGGGGGATTTGAAGCTCTCGATAAAATTTTAAACGATATAAGAGGCAATGACCTATTAATGGGAGGTATCAAATATCGATTTAGCGTCGCTTGTGAACGGTTGTGTTTACCTTTGTGCTCTGAGTTTTTGATTTATTTTTGCGATTTATTCGCAAGTGTTTTGTGTTAGCTTACTAACAAAGTTTTGCCTAACAATCGCGTTAGTGTTTTAAATAGATCTCCCTGTTAACGGGTATGTGGTTTTAGTTATTTTAACAATTTCCATTAGATTTGTTTAATATCTTGGCTTTGTTGGTGTTATTTGCACTCTCTAAATTTGCTCTTGTATTCTTTCTCTTTCTCTCTCTCTCTTTTCCGCTCTATTATAACTGTAATTTCGCTCTCTCGGAACCTGCCAAATTTTTTGTAGACTCTTGGGTGCTTTTCTCATAGTCTCTCTCTCACTTGCTTTACATTGTAACTGTTCGTGCGTTTAGTTGTTGGTGCCCCACAAGCCACGCTCAGTCGATTTGAACACTTTTCTCTCGCGCTCTCTTGCTCTCGACTTAATTCGCGATCTCGCGCTCTTATACTCTCGTGTTTTGTGTTTTTGCGGTATTGGAATTTTGATCCCAGAGCCAAATTTACTAGAGGTATTTTCACATTTTCATATTTTTATTTTTATACCCTTGCAGAGGGTATTATGATTTCAGTCAGAAGTTTGCAACGCAGTGAAGGAGACGTTTCCGACCCCATAAAGTATATATATTCTTGATCAGCATCACTAGACGAGTCGATTTAGCCATGTCCGTCTGTCCGTCTGTCCGTCCGTCTGTCCGTCTGTCCGTCTGTTTCTACGCAAACTAGTCTCTCAGTTTTAAAGCTATCGGGCTAAAACTTTCCCAAAAGTCTTCTATCTATTGCAGGTAGTATATAAGTCGGAACGAGCCGGATCGGACAACTATATCATATAGCTCCCATAGGAATAATCGGGGGAAAAAATGCAAAAAAAATTTATCTTGGGTGTTTTTGAACCTAGAGCCTCCTACTTTTGGAAATGCCATTTTTTATCTAATTCTGAATTTCGAATAAATTTTTTTTAAAATCGGACGACTATATCATATAGCTGCCATAGAAACGATCCAAAAATTAATGGGAATATAATAGGAAATAAATTATTGCTTCGTTGGTTTTTATTGTATTCTCTTCTACTCTGGGATATGACTCTTTTTAAATATTTCCGAATTTCGATTTTAATTTTATCAAAATCGAACTACTATATCATATAGCTGCCATAGGAACGATCGGAAATAAGAGAAATAATAGGAAATTTAACATTTTTGCGATTTGTAAATTAATAGGAATGATCTGCAAGGGTATATAAGCTTCGGCTGGCCGAAACTAGCTTCCTTTCTTGTTTTTACTCTTTTTAATTTACCTTGTTTCTTATAATGGCTCTCGCCTGTTCTAAGAAAAATTGTACTCTTTCGACGACACCTAAAGACCCTTTTATTTTCTGTTGGCTCTGCGAAGGGATGATGCACGTTAAATGTGCAGGTTTTACCGGCAGAGTAAAAGACTACATTGAACTGCGTACTGGTCTCATGTGGACATGTGAGTCCTGCAGGGGATTGACATCTGAGATGGGCAGCTTTATGGGGCAGACTCGAGACGGCCTATTGAACCTTTCACGAGTTTTTAAACAGCTTAATGACGGGTTCAATTCCGTTTGTGAACAATTTAATAATAAAAAATTATTAACCGAGTCGCCCAAACGCAAAAAAGCTAGCTCAACGACAGTAAATGCGAGCGTTAAATCCACCTTAAATCCAAACTTGGTAGCTGCTGCAGTTTCTGGTGACACAGGGGTAAGTGAACCACCTGTGCCAATGGATACTGCTAGTTCCGGTGTAGTCCCTGTCCCTGTAGTCCCTGTCCCTGTAGTCCCTGTATCTGAAAGTCAGGCTTCAGAGCCGGCTGAATCAACTAATTCGGTTCAGGCTGCTGCTGGGGGGCGTAAAAATCTCTCAGCTGTACCCAGAGATACAGTAGGTGCCGCTTCTGGCTCTCAGCTGAGTGAGGTTCAGACTGCTGCTGGGGGGCGTAAGAAACTCTCAGTTGTTCCACATAGGAAGCAACTATTTGTTTCAAGACTTACGCCTGATACCACATCTAAGGATGTTTTGGAATTTATTCGTGAAAAATTCCCATCCGAGGATATTGCGGTAGAACAATTTCGATTTTCATACGCCCGTAGGATATCGTCTTTCAAAATTTTTGCTCCGCCTGATGTGTTTAAAGAACTGCTTTCTGAAAGCTTCTGGCTTAATGATGATCTGGTTATAAAAGAATTTGTTCCTAATAAACCGAGAACAAATAACAGGCCTTCCACGGTGCCAAAAAACTGAAAAGTTTATTCTTGGCTTACCAAAATGTTAGAGGACTTAACATGAAGCTACCCAAGCTTTATGCTGACTCCTCGGCATTTACGGACGATATCTTAGCTTTTACAGAAACTTGGCTGAAACCAGAGATAACAGACTCTGAAATTCTTGCAAATAATTTTAATACCTACAGAACTGATCGCCTTCCCCGTAGGGGGGCGGCGTTCTAATTGCCGTTACTTCTACCCTAAATTCTGAGAGAATTAACTCTCATGTCCCTAGTGACATTGAATTTGTTTGTGTGAAAGTTACCCTCCAATCCTTATCTATCTTTATTACATGTTCCTATATTCCCCCTGGCTCTGACCTTATAATTTATGAGCAACATCTATCTGCTATTAAATCTATTCTATCCTTTTTTCCAATTGAGACCTTTTCATTGTTTTGGGTGACTTTAATCTCCCTGATATATCTTGGTCCCCCCTTCTGACTCACTTGTCGCTTTATCTTTATCCACCCATGATTTTGTTATCGTTACAGCAAGTTAGCTTTATACGAAATTCATTAAATAGACAATTAGATCTTGTGTTTGTTTCAGAGCCGTCTGAAGTCACAGTATCTAGAATTGACGCTCTTGTGGTACCAGAAGACCGATACCACCCAACTATGGAATTGACAATTTGCCTCCCCTACTTTGATACCACCTCTCCTTTAGTTTCTCCAACTAAAATGAGATGCTTTCGGAAATGTGACTATAATAAACTTAACGTAATGATTTCGCAGTACGATTGGACAGATCTTTATAAGTGTATGGACATCGAAAGTGCCACTGAACTGTTCTATAGCGTTCTAAACACTTTTTTTAATGAATGCGTTCCTAATAGGCTTCCTCCAAAGCGAACAGCCCCCCTTGGTTTACAAATGCGCTTCAACGACTTAAAAATCTTAAATCAAACACTTATAAAAAGTATAAAAAATCTGGTAAGCCATCCGATTTTTCGAAATATGTGGTGGCTCGATCTGATTTTAATGTTCTTAACAGTCATTGCTATTCCATGTATTTAAATCGTTGTAAATTTGAATTTACAAATGATCCGAAGCAGTTTTATAACTTTGTCAACGCAAAGCGTAAGTCATCAGCTTTGCCTTCATCGGTTCGATTTAACTCAATGGAGGCATCGACTGACTCTGAAATTGCAGATTTATTTTCCGACTTTTTCCAAACTACTTATAGCTCTTCTTCATGGTCAGAATCAAACTACCGTAATCCCTTAAATAGGGCAAACTGTATTTTTTCACCTATAATTACCGAAAGTTCTCTCTTAAGAGATTTAACAACAACAACGCCAACTTATTCTCCCGGTCCCGCTTTTTCATTTGTCTATTTCATCATCAGTTTTTCCAACTATCTGGAAGGACTCTTTCATTATTCCACTCCACAAAAAGGGTGCGAAGGTGGATGCCCAGAATTATAGAGGTATTTCTAAATTGTCGGCAATTCCAAAAGCCTTTGAACGTATTATCACTTCTCATTTGCAACATTTATGTTCCTCGCTAATATCACCGTGCCAGCATGGTTTCGTTAAGCGAAGATCGACTACCACCAACCTACTTGAATTGTCATCTATTGTAATTAATGGATTTAACAATAAAATGCAGACCGACGTTATATATACAGATTTCAGTAAAGCCTTTGACTCCGTTAACCACTCTCTTCTTTTATTCAAACTAGACTGGCTTGGGTTTCCATGTAATCTTTTAACTTGGATTTCAAGTTATTTGAATGGGAGGACTCAGAGGGTTATATTTAAGAACGCTGTTTCTAAAATGATCCGCGTGACATCTGGAGTGCCCCAGGGTAGTCATCTAGGCCCTTTGCTGTTTACTTTGTTTATTAACGATGTTCCCTCTATCATAACAAATTCTCGCGTACTAATGTATGCTGATGATGTTAAGCTTTGTTTGACATACAATAATATTGAGTCTGGTTTCGGCTTACAATCAGACATTGATAACTTTCAAGTATGGTGTGAGTATAACCTCTTAAATTTGAACTGCCTGAAATGTAACGTAATGACCTTTCATAGGGGTACTCCTACGTTTATAAGTTATTTGCTTCAGAACTTGCCACTTGACCGTATATATTCAGTAAATGATTTAGGCGTTCTTCTGGACCCGAAGCTTAAATTTGACTGCCACATAATGCTGACTGTCAACAAAGCTATGAGTGTTTTTGGGTTTGGTTTTGGTTTGGTCAAAAGAATTTGACGACCCTTATATAACCAAATTACTATTTACCTCCCTTGTCCGACCTATATTGGAATATTGTTCTTCGGTTTGGAGCCCACAATACCAAGTGCACATTGACCGTATAGAGTCGGTACAAAAAAATTTCTTCTTTTTGCTCTTCGTAGTTTGAACTGGGATCAAAACGTAAGGCTACCTTCCTACCAAAGTAGATTACTATTGATTAATTTACCTACACTTGAAAACCGTAGAATAATGCTTGGTACTATTTTAATGCAAAATCTTATAAGAGGTGATATTGATTCTGTAGAACTGGTAAACCGTTTAACTTTTAATGTTCCCGTTAGACTAACACGAAATTATTACCCTCTTAATTTGCCTCGATGTACATCAAATTTCACTCTGCATGAGCCTTTTCGTGTCCTATGTAATAATTATAACAATCTTTATCATTTAATTTGCACTTCTACATCTATCCCTGTATTAAAAACTAAAATTTTATCTCATTTGCTTCAATCTTAGTTCATAATCTTTATAATTTTTATATGTCCCGTCTCTAATTGTTTTATGTATTTTCCTCGCGAACTCGCATTTTTGCCCTAATTGATAAAGGGTCCCGCGCGTAACAAGCACGTGCTTGGTATCGTTGGGCCACTTGTTTGTACTGCTCGTAGTGCATCAACGTCCATCATATATAACTGTTCTATTGGCTGGAGATTTTCGACAAACGCTCCCAGTTGTACCCCGTGGAACAAGGACCGATAAAATAAAATCTTGCATAAAATCTTCCATTTTGTGGTCTAAAATTCAAAAATTGGTTCTTACGAAAAATATGCGTGTGCACTTACTAGGTGATAGAACGGCCGGTGTTTTTGCCTAAACTTTACTTAAAATAGGAGATTGAAAAATAATAATTTCATCAAGCTTAGGTACAGTTGTTAACACTTTGGAAGAACTTACATCAAATATTTTTCCAGATATTTAAAATATCGTTCACAAGTCATTGGACTGTCTATCAGAAAGAGCAATATTAGCTTTAAGAAATGACACAGCTGCTTCAATAAATAATCATCTTTCAAAATCATTTAACGGTGAGGAAGTTACATACAAATCAGTTGACACTGTTACTGAGGTAGAAGATGCTGTGCATTATCCTTAATATGGAGAATCCAGCAGGATTATCTTTGCACGTTCTTACGCTTAAAATTGGTACACCAATAATGTTGCTAAGAAACTCAAGTCCCCCAAAGTTATGCAATGGAACGAGATTGCAAGTGAAAGCTCTTCACAAATTTGTTATTGAAGCCGTTATTTTTACAGGCTGTGCCAAAGGAGAGACAGTATTCATACCAAGAAATCCCTTAAGGTCATCCAACTTACCATTTGAGTTTAAACGTCTACACTTTCGTAATAAATAAGTCACAAGGGCAGACTTTGAAAGTAGCTGGATTATATCTAAGGGACGATTTTTTTCCCATGGACAATTTTATGTGGCCTGTTCAAGAGTTAGCTCAGCAAAGAGCTTAATCATCCTATCTCCTGATGGCCGAACAAAAAATGTTGTTTACAGAGAGGTTTTAAAAAAACTTTTTAAAAATATTTGAACTTATATTGTGGACTAGGCCTATTTAGGGGAAACCAAAAAAACGCGCCGTATCCTCTATCTCCGGGTGGTGTGGAAATGAGAGTTAATTAAAGTTTCATCCGAAACTACAAATATATTTAAAATGCAAAATTACATAGTTCTACTGCAAACCTATTACAAAAGAAAATTAGGATATTCGGGTTATCCATCGCAAGCGAAGCTGCGGGCACCCTGCTAGTACAGACATAAAATTTGCTTTCATCGCTTAGGACAATGGTGTACCGATCTGTTTTAAGCTTGACCACTCCTTTTCCCTCCGCTTTTAGGAATCCGTCTCCAGCCAATCCAATCAACTCAGAATGCTCCTTCATGCTTGTAAACATCTTATCGTCGCAGCACATATGACTCGTAGCTCCGCTATCCAATCACCACTTCGAACGACCACGGCTATCTGAGTCCAGGGCTCCCAACAAGCTGCACTACTTTTGGACAACTGTTGGGGGTGGCTTCTTCTTTTGAGATCCATCATTTCGACATTCGGCTTTGATGTGCCCTTGTTTTCCGCATTTGTAGCAAATGACACTCTTCTTCTTGTTGAATGACTTCGTAGCAACAAACGCCTGTGCGTGCGTGTCGTTTTCTTGAGAATGAGACCGTCTTTCTCCTTCCTCTTTCACTTTGATTCGCAGCACCTCGAATTCTGGTAAGAAATCGCGCGTCTCAATGGCGACCACAGAATTTTCGTACTCTTTGGGAAGACTGGATAACAGGATTATTGCTCGTAGCTCATCACTCATCTCGATGCCCACCGACGAAAGCTGATCTAAAACTTCGCTGAAAGAGTTCAGGTGGCTGGAAACATTTTGGCCATCCTCCATTTTTAGGCTCAGTAACTGTTTGTAGAGTGATACTTTTCTAACGGGACCACTCGGCTGGTGCGCCTCCTTTAGCTTCGTCCATGCCTCAAATGCCGTCGTACAGGATTTGATGTAACTCAGCTGGGATGTTTTAACACTGAGGGTGATCATTGCCAAAGCTTTACTGTTCCTGCTCGCCCAATTTGAGTCTTCAGCGGCATTCTGCAGTTCCATCTCGCCTGAGTCCACATCCCAAAGCTCGCCGTGGACCAGTACGCTGCGCATTTGAATACTCCAAGAATCATATTTCTTTTCTTCTAATTTATCAATTTGATAAAGCGCACTCATGCTGAAGCTGTGTTTCACTCTGCTTCTTACGCTCGCTTTTTGCACTCGTAATGCAAAAGTTACTTGTATTTCACAATTCCTGGAAATCTTTCTATTGAGCAATACTTGAGCATGTATTCGTGCTCTGGGCCCATAACCTATTAAAGATTATTCCGCTTGACAGAGAAAAACACGTTCGACCTGGTTGAGTAAATATGCGTAAGTGATGGAACTTTATTTGATAACGTTAATGATGATACGTGATACAATGTCGTGATATATCGATATAAAGTATAATGCTAAGAGATTACAGTGCTGTTTCAATAATTCCAATTCCGTCTTTTATTTCTTCGTCTCCTTTAACGTGCGGCACCTTGCCTATTTTCCAATTCATTTTCGTGTGCATAATGATGTACAAGTTTCATATTCGCATTTGGCCGTACATCCATTGAAAATACATCCAACATCAAATCGAAGAAATTAAAATATATATAAATCCAAATAAAAGTGTGCAAATAAAAAGTCAAGCGTACAGTGAAAAAAAAGTCAGTGAACAGTGAAAAATAAATTAAATTCAAAATTTTAGCTCAAATTAATTTCCCACAAAAAAAGGGAACCAAAAAATTAAGTGTTCCGCCAATTTAGGCCAACAAATATTTTTGATATTGATTTTTTTTATTGTATATCCGCTGTGACAAATATTTGCATACATTATTCAAAAATCCAAATCCAAATACAGTCCACAATAAATCGAAGATTTACAACACATACCCGCCGGCCAAATTTAAAATAAAAATTTTCCGTCATATTGATTACATATATAGTCCATATATTAAACATATACATACCCAATACATTATATAAATACATATTCCACATACATATATCACACATATATTACATCCATACATCCACACATATTTTTTCTACAAATACACCCAATCCCGAAAACCGAAGTATTTCCGTCGGCCATCCATAAATATATTGTAACGAAACTTGGTCGCCCGTAGGGGTTTCCAAATTCGCCACTGTTAGCCGAGCGGATACTTTTTAATTAGGTGGGGGTCAATCCAAGTTACGACAACGTCAGTCAAGTAACAACGCAATAGTTCTTAAGGGTTATTTTTAAGTTTTTTTATTAGCCGTTTTATTTATCGAGCTTGCAGCATGGCAGACAACCGGAAAAAGAGAGAGAGAGAGAAGGAAAGCGATCAGTGGGATCGCTATTCTCCCAAAAGTTTTTGACCGGCTTTTTACAGGTTCTAGGGGGACCAGTCGTGCAGGGTTGCCAGGCGTCGGCTTTGGGTATGGTGCTGCCACTTGGGCAAGTATTGTGGCGCCACATAGGGGTAACTTTCGTTACATTACCCCCTCTTAGACTCGAGTCTCCTGGCCGAGTTAGTCCTTGATACTTGACCAGGCGGTTGACGTGGAGGGTCTTTGTCGAACGCTTGCCGGGTAGACGGACTTCATAGACCAGATCGGAATGTCGTCGGATGACGGTGGCTGGACCAATCCAATCCGACTGTAGTTTCGGGCATCGTCCAACTTTTCGAGTGGGAGCGTAGATCCAAACTTCCTCACCAGCGATAAACTCAACAGGATGGGATCGGAGGTCGTAGCGGGCTTTGTTGACTTTGGCCGCGGCTAAAAGGTGTTCTCGAGCGGCCTGGTGTGTCTTTCGTAGGTTCTCCTGTAAGCGCTCCACGTATTCGGGGTAGCTTTGCAAATCGGGGGACGGACGTCCGTAAATCAGCTCTGCAGGTAGGCGGGGTTCACGTCCCAGCATGAGTAAGCCTGGTGAAAATCCAGTGGCTTCGTGAGGGGCTGAGCGATAGGCCCACAAGGCTAACGGAAGGAGTTGGTCCCAATCTCGTTGATCGGCGGCGACGAATTTAGCCAAATAGTCCAGCAAGGTCCGGTTAAACCTCTCGACCATGCCGTCTGATTGAGGGTGTAGCGGGGTCGTACGGGTCTTTTCCACATCAAGAAGGCGCATACAGGTCTGAAAAACAGTTGACTCAAAATTGCGACCTTGATCCGAGTGGAGTACGAAAGGCGCTCCATATCGGCAGAACACTTCCTGCACGAGGGCTTTGGCTACGGTCTCAGCAGTCTGGTTAGGGAGGGCGATGCATTCAGGCCATTTAGTAAAATAGCACATGACCACGGCTATATATCGGTTACCGAGCGATGTTGTAGGCAAGGGTCCCAGAATGTCGATCGCCAGGCGCTCAAAAGGGGCACCAATAGAACTTGGTTTCAACTGGCCCACCGTTCGCCGGGAGGGTCCCTTCCTTGCATTGCACTCGTGGCAGCGTGAACACCAGATGGCCACGTCTGCTGATTGACCAATCCAGTAGTACCGTTTCTTTGCTTTGGCAGTCGTCTTCCGGACTCCAAAGTGACCTCCAGTTGGCGAGTTATGAGCGTGGCGTAGGGTTTCCTCTTGCAATGATTGCGGTACTAGCGTTACCTTCTCACCCGTTTTGCTTTGGGTCTTTATAACGCCATCTTCCAAGTGCAGGTTCGTGAAGGAGTGCCAATAGGCTTTTACTTCGGGGCTTTCGCCCCAAATCTGGGATTTGGGGGGTCTCTTTCCATCTTCCAGCCAAGAGAGTACCAATGCTAACGCTGGGTCCTTTCGTTGGAGTTGGGCGTAATCGACAGCTTCGATTTGCATGAAAAGGACTCCTGGGCTGTCGGACTGCTCAGCTTTTTCGCATACTCTGCATGCGCCGCAGGGTCGGCGCGAGAGCGCGTCGGCATTACCGTGCTGTTTACCGCTTCGGTGGTGAATGTCCATGTGGTACTGCTGTAGGCGTTCGATCCAGCGGGCTAGTTGGCCTTCCGGTTCTTTAAAGTTGAACAGCCATCGGAGCGACGCATGGTCTGTCCGCAAGACAAACTTTCGTCCGTACAGATAATGATGAAAATGTTTGGTGGAGAGAACGGCGGCTAACAGTTCTCTTCTTGTGACGCAGTAGTTGCGCTCTGCTGCGTTAAATGTTTTGCTGTAGTATTCCAGGACACGCTCCTTACCGTCCTGGCATTGGCTGAGCACAGCTCCAGCGCCGTGATTGGAGGCATCAGTGTCGAGGATGAACAAACCATCAGGGTCTGGAAAGGTGAGAACTGGTGACGTTGTTAGCCTTACCTTAAGCAGGCTGAAGGCGCTTTGAGCATTGGCAGACCACGTGAAGGGGCGGCGGGCCTCGGTCAACTCATGCAACGGCCGGGCTATGGTCGCAAAGTCTGGGATGAACTTGCGGTAGTATGAGCATAATCTCACGAACGATCGTACTTCTTTTTGGTTGCGGGGCTGCGGCCAATCGACAACTTTTTGGATTTTGTCGGGGCATGCCTTTAAGCCGCGGTGGCTCACGATGTGACCAAGATAATTCACTTCGGAGCGGAAGAAGGCACACTTTCGTGGACTCAACTTAAGGCCGGCGGTTGCCAGACGATCAAATACTTGATCTAAGTGAACCAGGTGCTCCTCGGCTGTGCGGGAGTGCACGATTATGTCGTCTAGGTATACCAGTGTTGACTTCCAAGAGAGACCGGCCAGTAGGCCATCCATCAGGCGTTCGAAGGTCGCTGGCGCATTTGTCAGGCCGAATGGCATCACGTTAAATTCGAACAGCCCCACGTCACAAGTGAACGCAGTTTTGGGACGCGACTCCTGGTCCATTTCTACTTGCCAGTATCCACTTTGTAAATCCATGGTAGAGAACCAGCGGGAGCCATGCAGGGTAGTCAAAATGTCATCCATTTTTGGCAACGGGTACGAATCCTTCACTGTCATGTCATTCAGGCGACGATAATCCACGCAGAATCTGGTGGATCCATCCTTTTTCCTTACTAGCACTACGGGTGAGGCCCAGGGGCTGGTGGAAGGGCGGATCACGTCTCTGGACTGCATATCGGCGATTAATTGCTCCACCTCCGTTTTTCGTGCGAGGGGTATCCGCCGTGGTGTTTGCTTGATAGGCCGGGCCCGACCGGTGTCGATGGTGTGGTGGGCTAAATTGGTTCGCCCCATGTCATCGTCACCTTGAGCAAACACTGTCTCGTAGCGTTGCAGCAGCTCCTGCCAACCTACATGAAGGCTCGTTGGCAAGTCTGGCGGTAGCGCTGGCGACAACCAACACATACCGTCCGGCTCGGCCAGTTTTCCGGCGGCCGGCAACACTTCGGCTGATTCCACTTGTCCCAAAATGGTGAATATTGGTAACCGGCATTCCCTGGAACTCAGGTTCGGCAAGTGTAGAGTTGTGGAGTTGTCCTCTCGGTTCACCACCGTACTGCCTAAGATTACCTCATTAGGTAACTGGGAAAAGGTACCACGCTCCAATACTGCCACGGGACATCGATCTTGTGATTGGCAACAGACTCTCAGAAAGGTGTTGCTGTAGGGAGGAATCCTGGTCTCTACTGTAGAGTACAGTAGGCTAGGCAGCGTCACACCGGGGGTGCAGTGGAATCGCTCCCCACGGGAATTTGAGGTGCAAAGCCTTTAGGTCCACGGATGCCTGGTGACGCAACAGGAAGTCGATGCCCATAAGGCTCGGGGTGTTGCGTTCCACCAAGAGAAATTCGTGCTGTAGGGGCCGTCCAGCTATAACCAGACTGGCTAACACCCGGGCTGTGGCGATGAACTGTTCTGCAGACGGACCTTGTAGAACGACGTGGCACGGGGTGGTGTTTAACCGTTTCCGAAAGTCTCCGCGATTGAGTAGCGAGACTGATGCGCCAGTGTCTACAATAAGTGGTACTGGGGTTTCCTGTAAGAAAATGAAACAGTGTAAATGCTGACCGCTACGCGAACCACAGGTATACGTAGCTTTTGTTGGCAAGGCGTTGATCTCCTGTTGGGTATAAACCGTGGGCGCAGGCTCAACTTCCTTAGGTGCCGGGTCAGCAAGCAAACGGGCCACAACGGACTCAGGTTCTTCAGATGGTGTGATGCGTTCGGCGGTTTGTTGGGAGGTTGGTGGGCAGGCGAGGTTCGTCGATGCGTCAACCCGAACTTTTGGCCAAAGCTTCGCTTCAACACACGTGAGCGGCGGCGTCAAAGCATTTTCGCTGAGCGGCGGCTCTTCGAACAGCAGGGCATGGGTGGCTGCGACTTCCTCTGAAGGAGCGGCGGGTGTAGCAATAAACTGTTCGGTGGTTGTTGGCTCTACTGGGTGCAAGGCGTTGAGTTCCTGATGGGTACGGGCCGTGGGCGCAGGATCAACTTCTTCGGGTGCTGGCTCGGCAAACAAACGGGCCAAAACGGATTCGGGTTCTTCAGGTGCGGTGAAGCGTTCGGCGGTTTGTTGCGGGGTTAGTGGCCAGGTGAGTGTATGGGTCGCGGTGGCAGCAACTCGGACTTCTGGCCGTGGTTTCGCTTCCTCCCACTTAAGCGGCGGCATCAAAACGGATTCGCTGGGCGGCGGCTCTTCAAACAGCTGGGCACGGGCGGCTTCAACTTCCTCTGAAGGAGCGGCTGGTGCGGCAATGAACTGCTTGGTGGTTGGTAGCTTTACCGTGGGGGCCTTTACTCGTTCGTAGTTTCCAGTTGCCAGGGATTTGGGTAGTGGTGAATTTGCGTTGGCCGGCATAGTCGGTAATCCGTTGGCACTCTCTCCGCGCGGCGGCATTACGGGCGCGGGAGGCAGGACGGCCTCCTCTCGTAAGAGGAAGACTCTGTCGGGCCATAGGTTGCTCTGTAAGCGGCGGTCTCTCGGTGAGGTGCGTCGAGAGATCACAGGTTGTGGGCTCATGTTCACTCGTCCAAACTGAGGCTGGGGGTGTGCTACGTATCTGTTGTATCCAAGGATGAAACTCGTCGTTGATGTTGGGATGGTCCAAGGCAGGCAAAGGGTCTGTGGGGCTGTTGGGATTGGTGGCCAACCTCCGCCCCGAGAGGCTGGCGGCATTTAGTTTCCCGCTTGGTTAGTAGGAGGTGGGGGTGACTCTGGCCTAGCACGCCCATTCCGGCGTGGTCCTCGGCCACCGCTTCTTGGCGCTGACGGTTGGGTTTCAGCAGTCATGGCCGTGAGGTTCATCACGGTTCCGCCTGGGCGACGTCGACATTGTGCTTCTATGCGGATGGCCATGTCGAGGGCTTCCATTAGTGATCGTGGGTTACTGCTTATAATCGGCACTTGGTAAGCTGTCTCTCGAATCCCATCAATAAAGCGCTGCACCATGATGTTGTTGTAGGTCAGCTCAGGCAGCTCGCCAAAAACTGCTCGACCAAGGCGTTCTAGTTCCAAAGCGAAGTCATCGAGTGTCTCCTTTGGGCCCTGCATACGGTTATGAAAGATGTGGTAACCAGTATGAGTCCCTACTGTGAAATGTTCACGCATAGCCGTCTTGATAGCCTCATAGGAACGAAGGGTGGACTCTGGGAGGGTGGCGTGAAAGCGTTGGGCGCGCCCGCGCAGGCTGGTGAACAGCTTTCGGCATCTCTTTCTCTCCGACCAGTGATACTCCTCTGCCATATCGTCCAGCAGGCGTTGAAACTCAGACCATGGCCTTGTGCCGTCGAATATAGGGGGTATCTCTGTATCGGGCAACTCCAAAAAGTCCCAATATCGAGAAGGAATGACTGAATGCGATGCTCTTTGCTCGGCTGCAAAGCCGGCTGTAGGAGGCTGAGGGTCGTATGAGCGACCAACAGGTACAGCCGGGGGTTCTACCGGGCAATTGCGGCGCGATGCATTCTCCGCTGATGGTGCAACCAGGCGCGGAGTGCTAGATGAGAGCATTGGCTCTCCCACTGGCACGGCGGGTGCAAAGGTATGCGCAGCGTTGACCGGTCCTTTTGCTACACTTTGCAAGCCATCAAACATGGTCCTCTCGAAGCTCGCCCACATCTGCTCGAACTTTTGCTCGAACTTACTTACTTTGTCTTCCAGCTTTTGCATAAAAGACTGAATTTGTTGCTGTTGTGCGGCCTCTCCCATATTTCCATCGGGTGAGGGCTGGCGTTGGCGAACTGATTTCAAGTAACAACGCAATAGTTCTTAAGGGTTATTTTTAAGTTTTTTTATTAGCCGTTTTATTTATCGAGCTTGCAGCATGGCAGACAACCGGAAAAAGAGAGAGAGAGAGAAGGAAAGCGATCAGTGGGATCGCTATTCTCCCAAAAGTTTTTGACCGGCTTTTTACAGGTTCTAGGGTGACCAGTCGTGCAGGGTTGCCAGGCGTCGGCTTTGGGTATGGTGCTGCCACTTGGGCAAGTATTGTGGCGCCACATAGGGGTAACTTTCGTTACAATATATTAAACTAGCTTTACCCGGAGCGACTTCGTTCGCTTAAAATTTGTTTATAGTACGGTTGTCAGGACTTTCTTATTTCTTATTAGCGCGTTTTTTTGAAGAAGATCCTTCATGAGAGAGTATCTGAAGGCTACTGGCAGAGCTATATAATAAATGAATGTGATCTATGTAAAAGTAGTGAATTTGTATACTTTCTATCAGTTACAATACTATCAATGCAATTTTAATTTGCGCACAAATGTACACTTGTTTGTAAATTGTTTAAAATTTGTTGTTTTGAATGAAATGAAAACATTTGTAAACACACGAAAAGATTGGCATCTCATACAAAAGTAGCGAAGTAACTTATTATTTTCCGATTCCACATTTGATTGATAATTATTAATTTTAAGCTCGACAAATTTTTCATTGGCTAAAAGGAAATTAATGTTTATACCTGTTACTCGTAGAGTAAAAGGGTATATTGTATTCGTGCAAAAGTATGTAACAGCTAGAAGGAAGCGTTTCCGTACGCAGTCTTTTGGGTAAACTTAGTCAAATTCATACTAATAGTGCAGCCTTTGACTTTGATGCCATCGCCTTAACCGAAACCTGGCTTAATTCTTCTGTCTCCGATTATGAAATTTTTATTCATAAGTTCACCACTTATAGAAGGGATCGTCCTTCTTTTGCGGGCGGGGTTCTTATAGCAGTTAAAAACGATTTTTCCTCTGAGTTGTTCCCCTACGCCAACAATGATGAAATTGAATTTATTGCAGTAAAAGTCCGCGTCGGTGCTGCTTTTATTTTCCTAACTTGCTCATACATCCCTCCTTGCTCCGACATAAGCGTTTATTCAAGCCACCTTTCTGCCATTCAACTTGTGATGTCAGCCTTAGGCTGCGCTGACAGCCTCATTGTGATGGGTGACTTTAACCTTCCACTCGTTTCATGGCTTCCTTGCGATGATACAAACTTTTTGTTACCTAACACTACTCATGATTTCATCGAAGGGATAACCGATCTTTCTCTTGTTCAAATTAACTCTGTAATAAATAGCCGCGACAGACTTCTAGACCTGATGTTTGTAAGCGATCCTTCGCTTGCAACTGTGTCGAGAGCTAACCCGATATCCCTTCCGGAAGATCCTTATCACCCAACCCTAGCTATTTCTGTTGAGTGTTCTAGCCCAAGTTCAGATTCTGTAACTGCGTCTCCTGCTAAATGTTTCAGAAAAACAGATTTTAACGGTCTTAATTTGCACCTTTCGGGGATCGACTGGTCATTTTTATATGCATTCCAGAATATTGATTCTGCCGTTCATGCTTTCTACGCTTCTATCCTCTCGGCCCTAGATACTTTTGTTCCCGAAGTTACTATTACTTCAACTTCCAAGCCTCCGTGGTTTACAAGGAATCTTTCTTATTTAAAAAATAAGAAATCTAGGCTATTTAAAAAATACCAAAAATCTGGATCTTTGGTTGACTTCGCTCAATATTCCTCCACCCGCTCCCAATTCCTAACTACGAATAGTCAATGCTACATGAACTATCTCTCCCAGTGCAAAGAAAACTTCCGCACTGATCCTAAGCAATTTTACTCGTTTGTTAGCTCCAAACGTAAATCTAACGCATTTCCATCGTCCCTCCGTTATCGTAATAGTGCTGAATCTTCTAATCTTGGTATATCAAACTTATTTGCTTCTTTCTTCCAGTCAACTTACTCTACACAACTCTATGTTCCCCGTTGTCCGTATCCTTATAACCTACCTCATGCGAACAATATATTTCTGGCATCTTTCACGGAAGGTGATGTTCTTGATGGGTTGTCTTCAATTGACAATTCATTTGCAGCAGGACCCGATATGGTTCCAAGCTGCATCTTGAAACAATGTGGCCAAAATCTTGCACGCCCTATCACACATCTATTTAATTTATCTCTGAACCAATCCTGCATGCCAGTCATTTGGAATGAATCCTACATTATTCCTCTTCACAAAAAAGGTTCAAGGTCTGACGTTGAAAATTACCGAGGCATTGTAAAGCTTTCGGCTATTCCCAAACTGCTCGAACACCTGATCACGCATCAACTGCAACACCTCTGCAGCAGTCTTATATCTCCATCTCAGCATGGTTTTTTCAAGCATCGGTCAACCAAGACCAATCTTCTCGAGTTTTCTTCTCTCGTTAATCGAGGTTTTCAGAGCCGCTTGCAAACCGACGTAGTTTTCACCGACTTTAGCAAGGCTTTTGATTCGGTAAACCATTCGATACTTCTGCTTAAGCTTTCGCATTTGGGATTTCCTCCAAATCTTTTAAAATGGATTGCGTCTTACTTGTCAAACCGTACACAACGTGTTTTGTTTAACAATGTGTTTTCAAATGTTGTCAATGTAACTTCTGGTGTTCCACAAGGTAGCCATCTGGGTCCATTACTTTTCATACTTTTTATAAATAACCTTCCTCAAGTAATTTTAAACTCCTCCATCCTCATGTATGCTGACGATGTTAAAATCTGTTTGTCCTAATCTGACTGGTATCTGCACACGGGCCTTCATCTCGACCTTGATGAATTTCAGGATTGGTGCCAAAACAATCTCTTTTTTTGAACCATACAAAATGTAAAGTTATGACTTTTCACCGTTCCTCTCCTCATCTTGTCTCATATTCCCTTGGAAATCATACTCTTGATCGAATTTCTGTGTCAAATGACCTTGGGGTTCTTTTTGATCACAAACTGTGTTTCAATAATCATATTGCAGCCATGGTAAACAAGGCCAAGGGTGTCTCAGCATTTATAAAACGATGGTCCAAGGAATTTGATGACCCATTTACTACTAAGACTCTGTATGTATCGTTAGTGCGTCCGATTTTGGAGTATTGTTCTTGTGTTTGGAGCCCACAATACATGGAACAACAGGCTATTATTGAATCTGTTCAAAAGCAATTTTTAATTTTTACATTGCGTAATTTAAATTGGGACTCTGGTAGATTATTGCCACCTTACAGAAGTAGGCTACAATTAATTGACATGCCTTCTTTATATCATCGACGAATTTGTATTGGCGTTATGTTTTTTCATAAGCTTCTTCTCGATTTAGTTGATTCACAAACTCTCCTTTCCTATATTGATCTCACGGTTCCTTCAAGATTTACACGTACATTTCGACCTTTGCGCTTGCCAATATGTAGGTCTAACTACGCTCAACACGAACCTTTTCGTGTTCTTTGCCACAATTACAATACTTTATCTGATATCCTCTCCCCTAATGTAACTATAAGTTCTTTACCGTGTAAAATTTACAATTACCTAAATTCTAATATGTAAATTTATTATTGTTTACCGCATTTAATGCCTAATTGTGAGTTTTATTGTTCAAGTCTAAGTTAGCAGTTAATCGCTAAAATAAATAAATAAAATAAAAATAAATAAAGTATATATATTCTTGATCAGGATCACTAGCCGAGTCGATCTAGCCATGTCCGTCTGTCCGCTGTCCGCTTATGTGCGATTATAAAAATTTGAATATTTTGGAAAAGTAAAAATGCAGTTTTGTTGTGCTTATCAATACCTATCGAAATGTAGAAGAAATTTTTTAAATCGGACCATTCGTTAAAAAGTTAGTGCTGATCAAAGTTTATATCTCAATCTCCCTCGCACTCCCTTTAGCTGAGTAACGGGTATCTGATAGTCGGGGCACCCGAATATAGCGTTCTCTCTTTCTTTATTTGTATTTAAGCACATTATCTACTTTCAAGTAGAAACATACACACATATTGTGTGTATGTATTGTATTGTACATCCCAGCGGGAACATTCCTCTGGAAAATATGATATTTTCATGAGGTTTCTCCATATAAGCGGAAGGGACAAAACCTCATTCACCCCTTACATTTCTTCCGTCTCTGGTTTCAAAATACACGGGGGGGACACAAAAAGTAAGGGGGAAATGAGGTTTCTATGTGGTTTTCCAAAGGAATTTCAAATTCCCTACACCGTCGCCTGCTAAAAGATACAGGATTTCCAACATTTTCTGCTAAAAGGAAGATAGAAACCTCATTTCCCCCTTACTTTTTGTGTCACCCCCGTGTATTTTGAAACCAGAGACGGAAGAAATGTAAGGGGTGAATGAGGTTTTGTCCCTTCCGCTTATATGGAGAAACCTCATGAAAATATCATATTTTCCAGAGGAATGTTCCCGCTGGGGTATTGTACACATGCTACAAAATGAAAAATATTTTTTTAAAATAAATCCTAAGTATTTGATCCACAGGACTGACTATTGATCGAAAATCATATTGATCGGAACAGCAGTTTAAGTTTTTAAAATCCAAACCAAATTTGAACTTAAATTGCCCCTTTCCCCTCCCTATCACACACAGTACTACGCCACCCCCTCGTCAGTTTTCTTGGCTGTTGCTCTCTCGGCCTTTGCTCTCTTGGCATCCGCTCTCTGGGTTTCGCTCTCTCGGCAGGCTCCCACAAAATGCAACGCAATAACTTAGAAAATCTAAATAAATTCGTTAAAAATACTTAAAACAAGAAAGGAAGCTAGCTTCGGCCAGCCGAAGCTTATATACCCTTGCAGATAAAAGAAATACCTTTTTAAGTTGTCAGAAATCAAAACGCCTACGTCCTGCAAAGTTACAATGAATTTTCTTATATTTGTTTGATTATTCGTATGGGAGCCTTAAGATATAGTGGTCCGATCCGGCTCGCTCCGACATATGTACTACCTGCAATAGAAAGAAGACTTTTGGAAAAGTTTCATTGCGATAGCTTTAAAACTGAGAGACTAGTTCGCATAGAAACGGACAGACGGACAGACGGACAGACGGACAGACGGACAGACAGACAGACGGACATGGTTAGATGGACTCGGCTATTGGTGCTGATCAAGAATATATATACTTTATTTGGTCGGAAACGTCTCCTTCACTGCGTTACAATATCTCACTGAAATTATAATACCCTCTGCAAGGGTATAAAAATATTAAAAACTTGAAAAATAAAACTTAAGCATTTGGGCCATAGAATAACTAATGATCCAAAAATCATCTTGATCGGAGCAGCGGTTTAGATTTTTAAGATCGAAAAGTTAATTTTAAATGTAGCCCCCAAATTATGGGGGATATCGAAATTTCTTTTAGATTTCTAATTAGGCCTTTTCATGACCTAAAATTCTGCAAAATCCAAATTTCGAAATTCCAACCACTTTATAAGTTAAGCTTAAGTACATCTAATTCTTTTTTGCTCTAAATATGGATGTTGGAGCTGTTTGGGGCCACTGGGGGGACATTTCGGATCTTAGTGGGCGCCTACGCCCCCAATGAAATACTGTGCAAAAATTTGGCTGCTGTAGCTCTTAAGGTTTGGGCTGTGGTCGTATCCCCTTAAAAATCGGACTTTCATTTTATAATCTTTAGAGATAAATTCCCAAAGCCGACGTGAAATAACTTTTGAGTCTCAGTGTGTTTTTTTTCCTATTCAACATATTCGTTGCGCACAATACATATACACATACATACGTGCGAATTGCATACCGAAGAAATCTCCAAATTCCCGCGCAATTCAGCATTGCTTATACACAGCCCGCAAAAGGGGCTTTATGTACGAGATCATTTCGGGCATTATTTTTGTTATCCATCATTCCAAGGGCTCTTTATTCCGAGCTATTCCAAATAAATACCAAGCTCAATTCTAATAAGTTTAAATAAATACTAAGAATTAAAAAAATTTAAATTTACAAAAAAATCCCTCATCGCTAGAGTTCCAAAAAAATAAAAAACAAGAGAGAACGCTATAGTCGGGTGCCCCGATAACCAGATACCCGTTACTCAGGTAAAGGGAGTGCGAGTGAGATGGAGATAGAAATTTTGATCACGCATAACTTTTTAACGAATGGTCCGATTTGAAAATTTTCTTCTACATTTCGATCAGCACAATAAAACTGCATTTTTACTTTTCCGAAATATTTAAATTTTTAAAATCGTATATAAGCGATTGTGGGCGTTAGAGGGGGCGTGGCACCCTTTTGAAACAAACTTGCGCTGCGTAGGAACTCCAAGAATCTTCATGCCAAATACCAATCCTCTAGCTTTTATAGTTTCCGAGATCTCAGCGTTCATACAGACAGACGGACAGACAGACGGACAGACAGACGGAAAGACAGACGGACAGACAGACGGACAGACGGACAGACGGACAGACAGACGGACAGACAGACAGACAGACGGACAGACAGACGGACAGACAGACATGGCTATATCGACTCGGCTAGTGACCCTGATCAAGGATATATATACTTTATAGGGTCGGAAATGCTTCCTTCTAGCTGTTACATACTTTTGCACGAATACAATATACCCTTTTACTCTACGAGTAACGGGTATAAATACTGTCGACATCGCATAAACCAGTGGAATCAATTTATTAACATTGTTCCCGATTTGCATCCGAACTACCTAGTTACCGCGTCCATTCCAGTATTTTTATACCCGTTACTCGTAGAGTAAAAGGGTATATTGTATTCGTGCAAAAGTATGTAACAGGGAGAAGGAAGCGTTTCCGACACCATAAAGTATATATATTCTTGATCAGGATCACTAGCCGAGTCGATCTAGCCATGTCCGTCCGTCCGTCTGTCCGTCCGTCCGTCCGTCCGTCCGTCCGTCCGTCCGTCCGTCTGTCTGTATGAACGCTGAGATTTCGGAAACTATAAAAGCTAGAAGGTTGAGATTTCACACACATATTCTTGGGCTTCCTACGCAGCGCAAGTTTGTTTCATCGAGGTGCCACGCCCCCCTAACGCCCACAATCGCCATAAACGATTTTCAAATGTGTCTGGTGGCCACATCTTTTAAGATTTTAAAAATATATAAACGCAATTTTATAGTGTTTATTAATACCTATCGATATGTAGAAGACATTTTTCAAATCGGACCATTCATTAAAAAGTTATACGCAATCAAAATTGTTTATATATCTATCTCCCTCGCACTCCCTTTAGCCCCAATAGATAGTCGGGACACCAACCCGAGTACAGCGTTCGCACTCCCTTTAGCTGAGTGACGGGTATTAGATAGTCAAGACACCAACCCGACTATAGCGTTCTCTCTTGTTTTTATTTTTTTTATTGAGTGTGGTATATCTATACATCCATATTATACCCTTGCTGAGGGTATTATAATTTCAGTCAGATATTGTAACGCAGTGAAGGAGACGTTTCCGACCACATAAAGTATATATATTCTTGATCAGCACTAATAGCCGAGTCCATCTAGCCATGTCCGTCTGTCCGTTTCTATGCGAAGTAGTCTCTCAGTTTTAAAGCTATCGCAATGAAACTTTCCCAAAAGTATTCTTTCTATTGCAGGTAGTACATATGTCAGAGCGAGCCGGAACGGACCACTATATCTTAAGGCTCCCATACGAATAATCAAACGAAAATAAGAAAATTCATTTTAACTTTGCAGGAAGTAGGCGTTTTGATTTCTGACAACTTAAAAAGGTATTTCTTTTATCTGCAAGGGTATATAAGCTTCGGCTGGCCGAAGCTTGCTTCCTTTCTTGTTTCTATATGATTTATTTTTCTTTTGGGGAGAAAAAAAGGAAAATTTCAAAAATACCGCCCGCATACCACTGCAAAGGATTTTTGTTCCTCTCCGAACATTTAAAAAAATAAAACCAGAGATTAAAAATATTAAAAACCCCCATCCACTGCCGGGGACATCCAATCCCATCCTAATTCGGCCATCCCCCCCTATAAAATACTAAACGAAAAATACTTCATCAAGTACGATATTTTTTAGAATTTTTTGGTATTTTTTCCATTCTGGTTCCATCGTTCCACCAAAAGCCTGGGGAATATTTTCACAATAATTCAGCCACGCATATCGACTATTTTAGCCGGTCGATACCCTACTTCCACCAGTCCATAAGTGAGTCCGTAATTGTTTCTCTGATTTTTGTCCGAAATATCAGCGCGCCCATTTCACCCTAACAAGTTCTAACAAGCTATCCACTGTTCTATCACCGAAAATACCAAAAATCACTGTACGGTCGCCCACACCTAAAAAGGTAAAGACAACACCTCACAAAAAGGCTCCTTCTCCAATCTAAAGAACCACGCGAGCCAGCACAAAAATGGTTGCAACGGCTGCCGAACTCGCCCTAAACCAATTTATTGAAGTCTCGAATCGACTGTCCGAATTGGAATCGCGAATAAATATTCCCTCGGCGGTCCCTCCTACGTTATCCATCCTCAATATTCGCCGAGACGAAATCCGAGAGGTATGGGTCCGCATCAAAAAAGAGTACGATGCATGTACCGCATGCCTTGTAGCAGCCGGAGAAAGCGCAGCTGACAGCTTGCCAGTTCTCAAGGCTAAGTACGGTTCCTGCTACAGCGCGTACGAAAGGTCCGGCGCCCAAATAGCAGACCAAATAGCGCAAACTCAGCAAATTCCGCAATCTACCTCCACACCAGCGGATCCTCCTCAGACATACATTCCGTCAGGCTGCCACTTTCCGCCGTGCGATACCGAGGTTTTTACCGGCGATTATCTTCGTTGGCCAACCTTTAGGGATCTTTTAACGGCAATTTATATCAACAATCCCAGACTCACTCCAGTCGAGAAATTATTTCACCTTAATGCCAAAACGAGGGGCGACGCTCACAATATAGTTTCAAATTCACCTCTTACTAACGATGGCTTTCGCTCAGCGTGGGATAACCTCACTGAGCGTTTCGAAATCAAGCGATTGTTAGTAAACAGTCAATTAAAGATACTCTTCAATGTGCCGTCCGTCACACAGGAGTCTGGGTCAGCTTTGAAAGAACTTTAAAATACCATCCAGGGGTGCCTTACGGCGTTAGAAATGTCCGGTATTCAGGTCGAAACTTGGGATTGCCTCTTGGTGTATATGTGCTCATCCAAACTCCCAAAGCTTACGCTTTCCCTATGGGAGCAGTCCCTTCATAACAAAGCCGATATCCCTACGTGGCATGAGCTGAACGTTTTCCTAACAGAGCGTCACAGAACACTAGAAGCCATAGATGATGTTCGACCATCAGGTTCTAGTCAGACTCAGCCCAGGGCATCCACATCCAACTCGGCGTCTCGGAGAATAAATTCTTATGAGACAAGGGTAACACTTAGACAACCTAGAGGGTGCGATCTCTGTAATAGAGAAAACCATCCTATACGCACATGCGCCCAGTTTCTCCGGATGACGGTCGACCAACGCATCGCTTATATCAAACGGAAACAGCTGTGTTTGAACTGCTTTGCGCGAATACATCAGCTGCGCGACTGCAAAAGCGCACATAACTGCTTCACGTGCCGCGGCCGCCATCACACCCTCCTACACCGTGGCAGCCCATCCCCAGCGCCATCCAACGCCAACGCCCAGATCCAGACCAAATACTCCCGGTCCCTCGGCTGCCAGTGGCAAGCAGGCAACACTTCAAAATTATTTTGCGGCGGGCTCTAGGTCAGTCCTCCTAGGCACCGCCATAATTAATATATGCCATCAGGGTTCCAACTACCAAGCGCGAGCCTTAATAGACTCCGGATCTGAGGCGACCTTCATTACAGAGCGCCTTTTCAACCTAATTAAGCTGCCGTTCCAGGTTATCCAAGCACAGGTCTCATGGCTTAATCAAACGGTCTCCGCTGAGACCAAATAGCTCTGTCAATTTACGATCCGTTCTCCGACCCGGCCTAGTTTGCAGTTAAACACCACTGCCTACGTGCTTCCGTAAATAGCCGGAAATCTTCCCTCATGTCCGCTTCCGCAACATTTCCTGCGAGATCTTCCCGAACTTCCACTAGCGGATCCAAGGTTTTATGAGAGCGCACAAATAGATCTTCTAATCGGGGCCGATATACTTCCATCCATTCTACTAAGCGGTACCCGATCGAACATCTGTGGCTCTCTTCTCCGTCAAGAGGCCATTTTCGGCTGGATTCTAACAGGACCAGTACCCGCTCCGAGGCAAGATCGAATTTTATCATTTTCTACGCATGTTGCCCACACGTACGAAGCGTCCCTCGATAAAATCCTCACCAAATTCTGGGAGCTTGAGGATCTGCCAGTAAAGGTGGCAAAAGAATCCGACGTGATCTGTGAGGATAATTTCCTTCGGACCACCACAAAAGACGATACCGGCAAGTATGTCGTGAGTCTTCCGTTTTCTCCAAAGCTACTCGGTCCTAGATCAAGTCCGAATTCCCAAATGGGTTTCTTTCCGCCCAGAGTTCCGAGTAGAACATCATGGATTCTGTGACGCATCTCAAAAGGAGTATGGTGCTGCGATCTATGTGCGTGTAGAAATGGGGCACAAGACGCTAGTGCATCTTCTTACGGCCAAGACGCGCGTGGCGCCAGTCAAAACTGTGTCGCTTTCCGGGCTAGAGCTGTGTGGAGCTCTATTGCTATCCGAGATGGCTGAATCCATCCTCCTCCATATGCCAATGCTGTCCTCGAAACTCCATTGTTGGACCGATTCCACGATTATGCTCCCTAGGATATTCCAGACCCTTAGCGCGGGCTCAATTCTTAAGAAACGAGCAGCGGCTAAAAAGGGACAGTACGCTAAAATCCAAGTACGACTCAGTGATTCAAGAATATCTCGACCTCAACCACATGAGAGAAGTCCTTCCTACCCATGATTCAGCGTGTTATTATCTTCCACACCAAGCGGTGTTAGAAGCGGAGAGTACAACCAGCAAACTTCGAGTAGTATTCAACGCCTCCAGCCCTTCAGACAATGGGGCCAGCTTAAATGATATCCTACATGCTGGCCCGGTCCTACAGTCCGATCTAACCATCCAGATCCTGAAGTGGCGATATTTCCGATTTGTGTACAGTGCTGATATCGAGAAAATGTACCGGCAGATCTGGGTAGATCCGAAGCAGACAGCGTTCCAACGTATCTTATTTCGCAATAGAGAAGGATACATTCGCAACTTTGAGCTAAAAACTGTCACGTTTGGGGTCAATTGTGCACCGTTTCTGGCAATTCGGGTCCTGCAACAGCTGGCGACCGACGTGCAACTAACCCATCCAAGGGTTATTCGTGGTTGCATGTACGTCGATGATGTGCTTTCGGGAGCTGACTCTGCAGAAGAGGCTCACCTTACCATTCGCGAGTTGCAGAGTGCCCTCGATTCGGCTGGTTTTCCATTAAGGAAGTGGACCTCCAACCACAAAGAAGTTCTGGCTCATATCGAAACCGATCATCTTTTAAACGCCGATTTCCTCGAAATAGATACGGAAAGCACGGCGAAAACTCTCGGAGTCCGTTGGAAAGCAACATCCGATGAGTTTTTCTTCGCCCCTCCAGACCTATCCAACGAAGCTACACTCATGAATCGACATGTTCTTTCCCAAATTGCCAAGCTGTTTGATCCAGCAGGCTGGCTCGCTCCTTTCGTGGTTTGTGCCAAGATTTTCATGCAGGAGATCTGGCTTCATGATCTTGGGTGGGATGATAAACTCCCAATTGAACTACGCCAAAAGTGGCGTGATTTTCTCCAAAGCTACTCGGTCCTAGATCAAGTCCGAATTCCCAGATGGGTTTCTTTCCGCCCAGAGTTCCGAGTAGAACATCATGGATTCTGTGACGCATCTCAAAAGGAGTATGGTGCTGCGATCTATGTGCGTGTAGAAATGGGGCACAAGACGCTAGTGCATCTTCTTACGGCCAAGACGCGCGTGGCGCCAGTCAAAACTGTGTCGCTTTCCAGGCTAGAGCTGTGTGGAGCTCTATTGCTATCCGAGATGGCTGAATCCATCCTCCCCCATATGCCAATGCTGTCCTCGAAACTCCATTGTTGGACCGATTCCACGATTGTGCTTGCATGGCTAGCCAAACCAGCATGCCAATGGACAACGTTCGTTGCCAATCGGGTAACAAAGATTACCCAGTCCACAGAGGCAGCTAATGGGGCACGTGTTCAATCCGAACACAATCCAGCTGACTTGGCCAGTCAGGGAGTGCCTCTACAAGAACTGGTCGACAACTCCCTTTGGTGGCATGGACCATCTTAGTTGCAAAAGCCCCGAGATCAGTGGCCTTCCCAAAGCACCGACTTACAGGTGACCGAAGTGGAAAGGCGTCCTGTCAAGGCCTATGTGGCGTCCATTCGGACAGAAGACATCCTTGATCGCTTTTCCAAGCTAAATAGAGCTTGCGTATGTCCACCGTTTTGTCCAACGATGTAGAAAACAGTCATCGATTCCGGAAGTCCGTCTGCAGGCCCAAGAACTTGTCGCCGCTGAACGACTCATGGTCATCAGCACTCAGCGCAGATGTTTTGCAAATGAATATCGCTGCTTGAGTCAAAAGCGTCCTGTGTCTGCGACAAGTTCCATCCTCTCTTTAAACCCCTTTCTAGGTGAGAAAGGGCTTATAAGGGCGTGCGGCCGTATAACGGCCTCCGAAAACTTGCGATATGACGAACGACATCCGATAATCCTCCCGTACGAATGTGCACTCTCTCGACTACTGGTAAACTTTACGCATCTCATAACGTTGCACGGAGGTAACCAGTTAGTCGTACTTCTCACCCGGTCAAGATACTGGGTTCCGAAAATAAAGAACTTGGTAAAGGCCGTTATTAACTCCAGCAAAGTCTGCGTGATCCATAAGAAGCGATTGCAAGTTCAGATGATGGGGAGTTTTCCGAAAGAGCGAGTCTCTTTCTCCCGGCCACTCACGTACACAGGGATGGACTACGCTGGCCCTTTCGACATCAAAACAAGAGAGAACGCTATAGTCGGGTGCCCCGACAATCAGATACCCGTTACTCAGGTAAAGGGAGTGCGAGGGAGATCGAGATAGAAACTTTGAACACGCATAACTTTTTAACGAATGGTCCGATTTGAAAAATTTCTTCTACATTTCGATAGGTATTGATAAACACAATAAAACTGCATTTTTACTTTTCCGAAATATTGAAATTTTTAAAATCGTATATAAGCGATTGTGGGCGTTAGAGGGGGCGTGGCACCTTTTTGAAACAAACTTGCGCTGCGTAGGAACTCCTAGAATCTGTATGCAAAATGCCAATCTTCTAGCTTTTATAGTTTCCGAGATCTCAGCGTTCATACGGACAGACGGACAGACAGACAGACAGACAGACGGACAGACGGACAGACGGACATGGCTAGATCGACTCGGCTAGTGATCCTGATCAAGAATATATATACTTTATGGGGTCGGAAACGCTTCCTTCTAGCTGTTACATACTTTTGCACGAATATAATATACCCTTTTACTCTACGAGTAACGGGTATAAACATCCCGACTATCTAATACCCGTCACTCAGCTAAAGGGAGTGCGAACGCTGTACTCGGGTTGGTGTCCCGACTATCTATTGGGGCTAAAGGGAGTGCGAGGGAGATAGATATATAAACAATTTTGATTGCGTATAACTTTTTAATGAATGGTCCGATTTGAAAAATGTCTTCTACATTTCGATAGGTATTAATAAACACTATAAAATTGCGTTTATATATTTTTAAAATCTTAAAAAATGTGGCCTCCAGACACATTTGAAAATCGTTTATGGCAATTGTGGGCGTTAGGGGGCGTGGCACCTCGATGAAACAAACTTGCGCTGCGTAGGAAGCTTTTGTAGTTTCCGAGATCTCAGCGTTCATACGGACAGACAGACGGACAGACGGACATGGCTATATCGACTCGGCTAGTGACCCTGATCAAGAATATATATACTTTATAGGGTCGGAAACGCTTCCTTCTCCCTGTTACATACTTTTGCACGAATACAATATACCCTTTTACTCTACGAGTAACGGGTATAATTACACAGGCAGAGCTTGCCTAATTACAAAAGGGTATGTGTTGGTTTTCGTGTGTTTCTCTACAAAGGCCATCCATCTAGAGCCTAGAACCGATCTGATGACCGCGAAATTTCTCGCCGCTTTCGCTCGTTTCGTATCCAGAAGAGGTTATCCCCGTCAAGTGCAGTCCGACAATGGGAAAACCTTTGTCGGCGCTGCCACCATGCTCTCCCGAGATTTTCTACAAGCCGTAAAAGAGTCTGTGACTGATGCGGATAGTCATCAGCAGCTCAACTGGCAATTTAGTCCGGGGGCACCCCACATGGGAAGCCTGTAGGAAGCTGGTGTCAAAAGCTTCAAAGCCTTGTTTTACAAGTCCACCGCTACTCGAAAGTACACCTTTGAAGAGCTTTCAACCATCCTAGCGAAAATTGAAGCTTGTCTAAATTCCAGACCGCTTTCTCCTATGTCTGAAGACCCTACTGATCTCTTGGCGTTGTCACCAGGGCATTTTCTAGTCGGCGGACCTCTTCTTTCCATAGTGGAACCCGAATTAAACGGGGAATCCAAGTCCATTGTGGTGGCAACACTTAAAGGCGCTCCATCAACAATTCCAAACTCGATGGAAAGAGGAGCATCCACCGATGCCGAGTCTGCCGTGGAGTCCATCCGCTTCGGAAGTGCCAGAGGTTTCTAAAGGTGAGCGCAGAGAAGCGGCTTCGGGCAGTGCTTGTCAACAAGTACTGCTCAAATTGTCTCGCTCACGAGCACTCCGAAGTGAGTTGTCGCAGTGGCGACAAATGTAAAACGTGCAACGGGAAGCACAACACGCTCCTCCATATGCACGAGCGCCCCCTGCCGTCGGCTACTAATCAGCGTCCGCGCCGGCAGAATCCGCCAACTCGCCAAGCGCTGGCCCCGGCACGGCGCTCGGCATCCGCCGCTTATCAGCAGCGCTCGCGCCGACAAGATCCGCCAACTCGCAGAGCGCTTGCCTCTCCGCCGCGCTCAGCCTCCTCGACACTGGCACCGTCACTGGCGTCCATCCTTCAGCTGCACAGCGCGAATGTCCTGCCGACGGCCATGGTCACTTTGGAGACCGGGATGAAGAAGTTCGACACGGCCGCCCTTATCGACCCGTGTACGCCGACGAGCTGCATCGACGCATCCCTGGCGTCTGCGTTCCCCTTGCCGAATACCACCATCGGCGACGAGCGGATTTGGCGACGATTCGGTCGAAGCGCGACGACGGCTTCAAGTTAGAGGTGGTCCTGAAGGTGCAGCCGAACGTCCGCATCCGCACGCCCATCCGAGAGCTCGCTGACTTCGTGGTCAGCAAATACGGCGACCTCCCGTTGGCCGATGAGCGCTTCTACTTACCGGCAACCATATCCGTGGTCCTGGGTGCGGATGTCTACGGCAAGGTCATCCGACCTGGCTTCCACTTGGTCGACGAGGGACTCCCAGTGGCCCAGAGGACGGCTTTCGGGTGCATCATGTCCGGCGCCTGCAATCAATCCTAGACGACACGTGTGGCTTCGTTGCAACGCTAGTGATTGCAAGGGGGCCGCTTTCCCCGCTCTTGGGAATGCCTACTTTCAGGCTCTCCCGCCTTCCCGCGCCCGGAGTCTCATCACAGCGCTCTGAAGCACAGCGCTCAATTAGCTTAAGTTTAGTTCTCTTATATAAACCCCGAAAACCAAGTCAAGTGTTCTCTCTTTTCTTCCTATCGTCGCGATCGCCGAGTGTTTTATATCTCCCCCACAGCTCGCCACCGGCTACTTGCAACAGCCGCAACGACCAAGGAAGCTGTCGCCAATCTACGATCGACACTCGACACCCCATCTCTTCAAAAATGTAATTTTTAATCAATATAATTACTGTTTAAATGATTAACCTTCTGATGATGAGCTAAATTGTGTTTTAAGAATATAGTTTAAAATATTTTTAAAATTGTACAGAACATAAAATGTGTAAGGGAAAATTTTAAATAAATAATATAAAAAAAGAAAGAAAAGAAAATATATGTGTTACATTAATTTCTAATCAATATAATTATTGTTTAAATGATTTACCTACTGCTAATCAACTATATTAAATTATAAAAATAATTTAAAAACTTAACAAAAGTTTAGAGAACGTAAAATTAATAAGGAAATATATTAATTAAATAAGGATTTGTTTTGTAATCAATATATTTATGTGGCCCCGGGATTTCGTTTAATGACGAACACTCCTAAGACGACGATGTATTATTATAAAAGTGTTTATTTATTATTGATATTAAGGATTCTGATTACAAGTTTCGTTGTTAAACAAGTGTATTTCGCGCTGCACAGGCAATGATATAACGGCAACTGGTGTGAACGAGATCTTGACACCGACTGACTCTATTCAATAATCTGTACTCGCTTCTTTTGGTCTCGGTAGACGTTTCTAGATGCGCCGACCACTTCTAGTTTCTCTTTCTAAATGCTCTTCTGGTTTTCCTACATTCGGCCCTCCTGACTGGGTGTTCGCCCCGAGCTCCTTCATAAACTCGGCTACAGTGGATGTTTACAAAGGACCCTCGCTATCTCCCACTTTTTCAACATCATACCTGCCATGTTTGTGAACTTTTACTACCTTGTAGGGGCCAAGATACTTTCCTTTTAGCTTCAAGCCAACTCCGTACTGAGTACGCCTGATCGCGACTAGATCGTTAACTTTGTAGAGCTTTTCGTCCTTTCTCTTTAAATCAAAAGTGCGCCTGTTTTCTTCTTGAAGAGCTTGTATGTTCTTCCTGGCCTCCTTGCGTATCTGTTCACGCTCCTGGTCTAATTCTTGTATCAAAGCTTGCTGAAGCTGCTCTTTCAGCTCTGAACTGTCGATTAAACGCATGTCGACGCCTGTTAACAACTTGAACGGGGTTACTTTTGTGCTCCTAGTCTCGATATTGTTAACCCATTGCTGGACTTTACCCACATGTTTGTACCAATTTCCTGGGTTTTCTAGACTCATCTTCGACAACATGGGCACCACGATTTTATGCATTCTCTCTACCTGACCGTTACCACGAGGTACACCTGTAGCGATCAATAAGTGCTGAATCTTCTGTTTATCACAGTATTCTTTAAACAAGTGAGAGGTGAAAGCTGCACCACGGTCTGATGCGATCCTGAATGCATTACCAAAAATTATGGCCTGCCTGTCCAAACAATTAAGCACCTCCTCAACTCCAGTACTGCGTGTTGGATACAACCAAACGTACTTCGAAATGCATCCACGACTACTAGGATGTGATTGTATCTTTTCTTGGTAATCTCCATCGGCCCTACGTGATCAATATGATAGGTAACTAATGGTTTGTCTCCCTTATCAATCGGATTTAGATAACCTTCCTGCTTTCCGGCCTTTGCATTCACTAAAATGCACTCTACACAATTTCCCACTACTTTCGAAACCTTGTCCCTTAACTTTGGAATGAAATAGGATTTCTCAACCAAATCCTGTGTCCTCTTTGCCAAAAAATGCCCTTGCTTATGAGCAATCTGAATTATCTCAGTTTCCATTTGAGATGGAACTACTATCTATTCTCGGTCTGGGTCTTTGAACAAGATTTGATTGGCGATGTAATAATCCTAATGTCCCTGCACTTCCACTAGACTTCTAACTGCTCTGATCCATTCATCTGTCATCTGAGCTTCCTTTAACTTGTGCATTACACTCTCTGTTAATACAAAACAAGCAACTCGGCTGAGCGCGTCTACGTGTCTCATCTTTGTACCTGATCGATGTTCTATCTCGTAATTGTAGTCTTGCAAAAACATTGCCCACCTAGCCACTCGCAACGGAACTTCCTTCTTTTTCATCGTCATGGCAAACGTGTTACAATCTGTGATGATTTTAAACTTCGTTCCCAAGACATATACACGCCATTTCGTCAATGCTGCAATGACTGCTAGGATCTCCAGTTCGTATGAGTGATATTTTTCCTCACACGGCTTTGTTTTGCGACTCATTTACATGACAGGGTGCAACTGACTATCGGCTGGATCCTTTTGTAGTTGGACTGCACCGAAACCAAACTTTGATGCGTCCGTGTGTATTTCTGTAGCCAGTTTCGGGTTATACAGTTTCAAAACTGGTTTACTAACCAAGGCCACCTTTAACTGCTCGAATGAAACCTGCTGCAACTCCTTGAACTCAAATTTTACATCTTTCCTTAACAGATCTGACAACGGTTTAGCCATGACTGCATATCCATCTACGAACTTCCTAAAGTAAGATGTTAAACCAAGGAATCGTTGTATAGCCTTTCGATCAGACGGTACGGGAAAGTTTGCAACAGCTTGTGTTTTTTCATTACTGGGTGTAATCGAACCCTTTTCTATAATATAACCAAGAAAATCTACCCTGCTCTGTAAGATTTGACATTTGGACCAATGGATTCTCAGCCCATTCTGTTCGGCAACCTCAAGTATTTTTTTTAGTTTCTCCAAACGTAGAAGGTTTGCTGGCTCTTTGCTGGGAATTATAATGTCGTCCATGTAGACAACTGCTCAACCTGTCTTAATGAGTTCTCTGAGAACTGCCATTATGAACCGTGTAAAAACTGCTGGCGAGTTTGAAATGCCAAAGGGCACATACAAGAACTCGTATTGTCCTTTCTGCGTAACAAATGAAGTTTACTTTTGCGAGCCAACTTCTACTGGAACATGGAAATACCCGTTGGTTAGATCCAGTGTTGTGAAAATCATCGCTCCCTGTAACTTTTCTATCACGCTGTTCATTTGTACCATTGGAAAATTGTCCCTCACAATTTTCTCATTCAACTTGCGATAGTCGCAGCACAACCGTTTCTGTCCATTCTTTTTCGCCACGAGTACGATTGGTGAAGCGTACTCTGAAGTACTGGGCTTGATTATTCCAATCCGGAAGACGTAAACGTGCTTGTTGGCTTTGTCTTGCCTTCTACCTGTACAAGGTTTGTTGTTTTCTCCTGCTTGCTGGGCCGCTCTATGTCCTGGCTGGTTGCACCTGAAACATCTATTGTCCCTTTTTGGACAATCTTTCTTCATGTGAGACTCGTCTCCACAGTTAAAACATTTCCTCACCTTGCCAACTACTTTCACTGCCTCTTTCTCACCTTTGTTGAAGTGAGAGTCATACCTGGCTTGCTTTGTCGAGCCTCGCATCTACTGATATGCCTCGATCTGAACTTTCAACTGTCTCATAGTCTTAGCTTGGTATAATAAAGCTTTGTTTACCTTGGAGTCTGGAATACCGTCGACAAAGTATTCAATTATTGGTTTTGCCAATTCCATTAATGCATACAGGTACTCGTGCATCGATTCATTCTTCTTTTACTGACGTTTGGCAAGTCTGCGATGAACCTCTGCCGATGACACCTTCAAACCGAATTCGTCGAGCAATGCGTTTGTTTAAGCCCTCCAATCCCGAACATCACGTTGACTTCGAATGAAAAGCTTTGCAGCCCCGCTGAGTAATTGTTTAGCATATTTAAAAACCTGGAACTGACTCCAATCCACAGTGAGTGCACACTCTTAAAGTTCCTCAATCCACTGATTAACGTCTGGTGAATTAGTTCCCGAAAACTGTGACACACTCCCTTCTACATCCTCCAATGTAAACCATGACCTACCCGAGTTAGGATTTTCGGCCTCACGGTTCTGGACACCTGCAGCTGTACTCCTCCTACGCTCACCATTCCCACCTGCCTGATTATTATTTGAATGTACGGAAACAAAAGAACCATCTTCTTCCTCATCATTATCCACTTCGATTTCGTTCTCATTATTCTCATCAGAATTCAAACCATAGTAATTCGGGTAATTTCTGTCTAACCCTAATTCTGTTAATTTTCCGCGTAAATCTGCCACAAGCAGTGCCAAAATCTCTTGTCTGTTCATTTTCAAAACTTAAATATAAATATATAGCTAAAGAATAGATAAAGAATATATATATTAAAGAATAGAATATTTATATCAAATATATATGACGAACGACATCCGATAATCCTCCCGTACGAATGTGCACTCTCTCGACTACTGGTAAACTTTACGCATCTCATAACGTTGCACGGAGGTAACCAGTTAGTCGTACTTCTCACCCGGTCAAGATACTGGGTTCCGAAAATAAAGAACTTGGTAAAGGCCGTTATTAACTCCAGCAAAGTCTGCGTGATCCATAAGAAGCGATTGCAAGTTCAGATGATGGGGAGTTTTCCGAAAGAGCGAGTCTCTTTCTCCCGGCCATTCACGTACACAGGGATGGACTACGCTGGCCCTTTCGACATCAAAAACATCCCGACTATCTAATACCCGTCACTCAGCTAAAGGGAGTGCGAATGCTGTACTCGGGTTGGTGTCCCGACTATCTATTGGGGCTAAAGGGAGTGCGAGGGAGATAGATATATAAACAATTTTGATTGCGTATAACTTTTTAATGAATAGTCCGATTTGAAAAATGTCTTCTACATTTCGATAGGTATTACTAAACACTATAAAATTGCGTTTATATATTTTTAAAATCTTAAAAGATGTGGCCTCCAGACACATTTGAAAATCGTTTATGGCAATTGTGGGCGTTAGGGGGCGTGGCACCTCGATGAAACAAACTTGCGCTGCGTAGGAAGCCCAAGAATATGTGTGTGAAATCTCAACCTTCTAGCTTTTATAGTTTCCGAGATCTCAACGTTCATACGGACAGACAGACGGACAGACGGACATGGCTATATCGACTCGGCTAGTGACCCTGATCAAGAATATATATACTTTATAGGGTCGGAAACGCTTCCTTCTCCCTGTTACATACTTTTGCACGAATACAATATACCCTTTTACTCTACGAGTAACGGGTATAATTACACAGGCAGAGCTGTCCTAATTACAAAAGGGTATGTGTTGGTTTTCGTGTGTTTCTCTACAAAGGCCATCCATCTAGAGCCTAGAACCGATCTGACGACCGCGAAATTTCTCGCCGCTTTCGCTCGTTTCGTATCCAGAAGAGGTTGCCCCGTCAAGTGCAGTCCGACAATGGGAAAACCTTTGTCGGCGCTGCCACCATGCTCTCCCGAGATTTTCTACAAGCCGTAAAAGAGTCTGTGACTGATGCGGATAGTCATCAGCAGCTCAACTGGCAATTCATTCCTCCGGGGGCACCCCATATGGAAAGCCTGTAGGAAGCTGGTGTCAAAAGCTTCAAAGCCTTGTTTTACAAGTCCACCGCTACTCGAAAGTACACCTTTGAAGAGCTTTCAACCATCTTAGCGAAAATTGAAGCTTGTCTAAATTCCAGAACGCTTTCTCCTATGTCTGAAGACCCTACTGATCTCTTGGCGTTGTCACCAGGGCATTTTCTAGTCGGCGGACCTTTTCTTTCCATAGTGGAACCCGAATTAAACGGGGAATCCAAGTCCATTCTGGTGGCAACACTTAAAGGCGCTCCATCAACAATTCCATACTCGATGGAAAGAGGAGCATCCACCGATGCCGAGTCTGCCGTGGAGTCCATCCGCTTCGGAAGTGCCAGAGGTTTCTAAAGGTGAGCGCAGAGAAGCGGCTTCGGGCAGTGCTTGTCAACAAGTACTGCTCAAATTGTCTCGCTCACGAGCACTCCGAAGTGAGTTGTCGCAGTGGCGACAAATGTAAAACGTGCAACGGGAAGCACAACACGCTCCTCCATATGCACGAGCGCCCCCTGCCGTCGGCTACTAATCAGCGTCCGCGCCGCAGAATCCGCCAACTCGCCAAGCGCTGGCCCCGGCACGGCGCTCGGCATCCGCCGCTTATCAGCAGCGCTCGCGCCGGCAAGATCCGCCAACTCGCAGAGCGCTTGCCTCTCCGCCGCGCTCAGCCTCCTCGACACTGGCACCGTCACTGGCGTCCATCCCTCAGCTGCACAGCGTGAATGTCCTGCCGACGGCCATGGTCACTTTGGAGACCGGGATGAAGAAGTTCGACACGGCCGCCCTTATCGACCCGTGTACGCCGACGAGCTGCATCGACGCATCCCTGGCGTCTGCGTTCCCCTTGCCGACTACCACCATCGGCGACGAGCGGATTTGGCGACGATTCGGTCGAAGCGCGACGACGGCTTCAAGTTAGAGGTGGTCCTGAAGGTGTAGCCGAACGTCCGCATCCGCACGCCCATCCGAGAGCTCGCTGACTTCGTGGTCAGCAAATACGGCGACCTCCCGTTGGCCGACGAGCGCTTCTACTTACCGGCAACCATATCCGTGGTCCTGGGTGCGGATGTCTACGGCAAGGTCATCCGACCTGGCTTCCACTTGGTCGACGAGGGACTCCCATTGGCCCAGAGGACGGCTTTCGGGTGCATCATGTCCGGCGCCTGCAATCAATCCTAGACGACAAGTGTGGCTTCGTTGCAACGCTAGTGATTGCAAGGGGGCCGCTTTCCCCGCTCTTGGGAATGCCTACTTTCAGGCTCTCCCGCCTTCCCGCGCCCTTAATCTCATCACAGCGCTCTGAAGCACAGCGCTCAATTAGCTTAAGTTTAGTTCTCTTATATCAACCCCGAAAACCAAGTCAAGTGTTCTCTCTTTTCTTCCTATCGTCGCGATCGCCGAGTGTTTTATATCTCCCCCACAGCTCGCCACCGGCTACATGCAACAGCCGCAACGACCAAGGAAGCTGTCGCCAATCTACGATCGACACTCGACACCCCATCTCTTCAAAAATTTAATTTTTAATCAATATAATTACTGTTTAAATGATTAACCTTCTGATGATGAGCTAAATTGTGTTTTAAGAATATAGTTTAAAATATTTTTAAAATTGTAGAGAACATAAAATGTGTAAGGGAAAATATTAAATAAATAATATAAAAAAAGAAAGAAAAGAAAATATATGTGTTACATTAATTTCTAATCAATATAATTATTGTTTAAATGATTTACCTACTGCTAATCTCTAAAGATTATAAAATGAAAGACCGATTTTTAAGGGGATACGACCACAGCCCAAACCTTAAGAGCTACAGCAGCCAAATTTTTGCACAGTATTTCATTGGGGGCGTAGGCGCCCACTAAGATCCGACATGTCCCCCCAGTGGCCCCAAACACCTCCAACATCCATATTTAGAGCAAAAAAGAATTAGATGTACTTAAGCTTAACTTCTAAAGTGGTTGGAATTTCGAAATTTGGATTTTGCAGAATTTTAGGTCTTGAAAAGGCCTAATTAGAAATCTAAAAGAAATATCGATATCCCCCATAATTTGGGGGCTACATTTAAAATTAACTTTTCGATTTTAAAAATCTAAACCGCTGCTCCGATCAAGATGATTTTTGGATCATTAGTTATTCTATGGCCCAAGTGCTTAAGTTTTATTTTTCAAGTTTTTAACATTTTTATACCCTTGCAGAGGGTATTATGATTTCAGTCAGAAGTTTGCAACGCAGTGAAGGAGACGTTTCCGACCCCATAAAGTATATATATTCTTAATCAGCATCATGTCCGTCTGTCCGTCCGTCTGTCCGTCTGTCTGTTTCTACGCAAACTAGTCTCTCAGTTTTTAAGCTATCGGGATGAAACTTTCCCAAAAGTCTTCTTTCTATTGCAGGTAGTATATAAGTCGGAACCGACCGGATCGGACAACTATATCCTATAGCTCCCATAGGAAGGATCGGAAAAAAAACGTTTAAAAAATTCTAGCTTCGGTGTTTTTTGAAGTATTACCTTCTAATCTTGGGAATATTAGTTTTTAATTAATTATGAATTTCGAAAAAAATTTTATCAAAATCGGACGACTATATCATATAGCTGCCATAGGATCGATCGGAAAATTAATGGGAATATAATAGGAAATAAATTATTGCTCCGTTGGTTTTTATTGTATTCACTTCTACTCTGGGATATGACTCTTTTTAAATATTTCCGAATTTCGATTTTAATTTTATCAAAATCGAACTACTATATCATATAGCTGCCATAGGAACGATCGGAGAATAAGAGAAATAATAGGAAATTTAAAATTTTTGCGATTTGTAAATTAATAGGAATGATCTGCAAGGGTATATAAGCTTCGGCTGGCCGAAACTAGCTTCCTTTCTTGTTTTTACTCTTTTTAATTTACCTTGTTTCTTATAATGGCTCTCGCCTGTTCTAAGAAAAATTGTACTCTTTCGACGACACCTAAAGATCCTTTTATTTTCTGTTGGCTCTGCGAAGGGATGATGCACGTTAAATGTGCAGGTTTTACCGGCAGAGTAAAAGACTACATTGAACTGCGTACTGGTCTCATGTGGACATGTGAGTCCTGCAGGGGATTGACATCTGAGATGGGCAGCTTTATGGGGCAGACTCGAGACGGCCTATTGAACCTTTCACGAGTTTTTAAACAGCTTAATGACGGGTTCAATTCCGTTTGTGAACAATTTAATAATATAAAATTATCAACGACAGTAAATGCGAGCGTTAAATCCACCTTAAATCCAAACTTGGTAGCTGCTGCAGTTTCTGGTGACACAGGGGTAAGTGAACCACCTGTGCCAATGGATACTGCTAGTTACGGTGTAGTCCCTGTCCCTGTAGTCCCTGTCCCTGTAGTCCCTGTATCTGAAAGTCAGGCTTCAGAGCCGGCTGAATCAACTAATTCGGTTCAGGCTGCTGCTGGGGGGCGTAAAAATCTCTCAGCTGTACCCAGAGATACAGTAAGGGCCGCTTCTGGCTCTCAGCTGAGTGAGGTTCAGACTGCTGCTGGGGGGCGTAAGAAACTCTCAGTTGTTCCACATAGAAAGCAACTATTTGTTTCAAGATTTACGCCTGATACCACATCTGAGGATGTTTTGGAATTTATTCGTGAAAAATTCCCATCCGAGGATATTGCGGTAGAACATTTTCGATTTTCATACGGCCGTAGGATATTGTCTTTCAAAATTTTTGCTCCGCCTGATGTGTTTAAAGAACTGCTTTCCGAAAGCTTCTGGCTTAATGATGATCTGGTTATAAAAGAATTTGTTCCTAATAAACCGAGAACAAATAACAGGCCTTCCACGGTGCCAAAAAACTGAAAAGTTTATTCTTGGCTTACCAAAATGTTAGAGGACTTAACATGAAGCTACCCAAGCTTTATGCTGACTCCTCGGCATTTACGGACGATATCTTAGCTTTTACAGAAACTTGGCTGAAACCAGAGATAACAGACTCTGAAATTCTTGCAAATAATTTTAATACCTACAGAACTGATCGCCTTCCCCGTAGGGGGGCGGCGTTCTAATTGCCGTTACTTCTACCCTAAATTCTGAGAGAATTAACTCTCATGTCCCTAGTGACATTGAATTTGTTTGTGTGAAAGTTACCCTCCAATCCTTATCTATCTTTATTACATGTTCCTATATTCCCCCTGGCTCTGACCTTATAATTTATGAGCAACATCTATCTGCTATTAAATCTATTCTATCCTTTTTTTCCAATAGAGACCTTTTCATTGTTTTGGGTGACTTTAATCTCCCTGATATATCTTGGTCCCCCCTTCTGACTCACTTGTCGCTTTACCTTTATCCACCCATGATTTTGTGGATGGCCTTTTAGAATTATCGTTACAGCAAGTTAGCTTTATACGAAATTCATTAAATAGACAATTAGATCTTGTGTTTGTTTCAGAGCCGTCTGAAGTCACAGTATCTAGAATTGACGCTCTTGTGGTACCAGAAGACCGATACCACCCAACTATGGAATTGACAATTTGCCTCCCCTACCTTGATACCACCTCTCCTTTAGTTTCTCCAACTAAAATGAGATGCTTTCGGAAATGTGACTATAATAAACTTAACGTAATGATTTCGCAGTACGATTGGACAGATCTTTATAACTGTATGGACATCGAAAGTGCCACTGAACTGTTCTATAGCGTTCTAAATACTTTTTTTAATGAATGCGTTCCTAATAGGCTTCCTCCAAAGCCGAACAGGCCCCCTTGGTTTACAAATGCGCTTCAACGACTTAAAAATCTTAAATCAAACACTTATAAAAAGTATAAAAAATCGGGTAAGCCATCCGATTTTTCGAAATATGTGGTGGCTCGATCTGATTTTAATGTTCTTAACAGTCATTGCTATTCCATGTATTTAAATCGTTGTAAATTTGAATTTACAAATGATCCGAAGCAGTTTTATAACTTTGTCAACGCAAAGCGTAAGTCATCAGCTTTGCCTTCATCGGTTCGATTTAACTCAATGGAGGCATCGACTGACTCTGAAATTGCAGATTTATTTTCCGACTTTTTCCAAACTACTTATAGCTCTTCTTCATGGTCAGAATCAAACTACCGTAATCCCTTAAATAGGGCAAACTGTATTTTTTCACCTATAATTACCGAAAGTTCTCTCTTAAGAGATTTAACAACAACAACGCCAACTTATTCTCCCGGTCCTGATGGACTCCCCGGGTGTGTGCTTAAGTTTTGTGCCTCAACCATTTGTAAACCGATTCTTAAACTTTTTCATTTGTCTATTTCATCATCAGTTTTTCCAACTATCTGGAAGGACTCTTTCATTATTCCACTCCACAAAAAGGGTGCGAAGGTGGATGCCCAGAATTATAGAGGTATTTCTAAATTGTCGGCAATTCCAAAAGCCTTTGAACGTATTATCACTTCTCATTTGCAACATTTATGTTCCTCGCTAATATCACCGTGTCAGCATGGTTTCGTTAAGCGAAGATCGACTACCACCAACCTACTTGAATTGTCATCTATTGTAATTAATGGATTTAACAATAAAATGCAGACCGACGTTATATATACAGATTTCAGTAAAGCCTTTGACTCCGTTAACCACTCTCTTCTTTTATTCAAACTAGACTTGCTTGGGTTTCCATGTAATCTTTTAACTTGGATTTCAAGTTATTTGCATGGGAGGACTCAGAGGGTTATATTTAAGAACGCTGTTTCTAAAATGATCCGCGTGACATCTGGAGTGCCCCAGGGTAGTCATCTAGGCCCTTTGCTGTTTACTTTGTTTATTAACGATCTTCCCTCTATCATAACAAATTCTCGCGTACTAATGTATGCTGATGATGTTAAGCTTTGTTTGACATACAATAATATTGAGTCTGGTTTCGGCTTACAATCAGACATTGATAACTTTCAAGTATGGTGTGAGTATAACCTCTTAAATTTGAACTGCCTGAAATCTAACGTAATGACCTTTCATAGGGGTACTCCTACGTTTATAAGTTATTTGCTTCAGAACTTGCCACTTGACCGTATATATTCAGTAAATGATTTAGGCGTTCTTCTGGACCCGAAGCTTAAATTTGACTGCCACATAATGCTGACTGTCAACAAAGCTATGAGTGTTTTTGGGTTTATAAAGCGTTGGTCAAAAGAATTTGACGACCCTTATATAACCAAATTACTATTTACCTCCCTTGTCCGACCTATATTGGAATATGGTTCTTCGGTTTGGAGCCCACAATACCAAGTGCACATTGACCGTATAGAGTCTGTGAGAGTCAGTATATTTTTGCCTTAGTATTAGCTTAGACATTCCAGCTAAGTCATTCACCCCAAAATGCGACCCTGCTATTAGCGAGGATCCGATCCTCACACAAAATACCCGAAAATACCAAACTTAGGGATTTTGGGATTTCATGCATACGACGTTCACTCTGGAAGCCATGATTTCCGCCTCTTTTATGTCAGCGTCTATCGTGACCAGTTCGTTCGCTCCGGAAAAATTGTTTGATTTGATCGCATCCAATCATACGCGAGTGAATTTCCTGCTAATCTCAGCTTATTTTATCCTACTATTTTACCCAAACTTGGTGGTGAGTTAATTTCTCCGAAATATTGTCGTTTTCTGACTGGAATTCCCCAGAACACAGAAACCACCGACCACGTGCGATTTCTAAGAATTGCGACAATTTGCGAGTCCTCCCTCTGCGCACAGCAAGGAGCAGGTGCCGCTTGGAGCGGTTACATTTTTGCATCAGCGCGACGCCCACAATCCGCAACTGCGTTACGCCAATCCGCAACTGCGTTACGCCAATCCGCAACTGCGTTACGCCAATCTGCAACAGCGTCCCGCCAGCTCGGAACAGCGTCACGCCAATCCTCATCAGAGCCTACACCAGGGTTGTATTTCATCATCGCCACGCCTGAATCTACATAAAGAATTTCTGTAAAGGCGTATACCGCGTGAAGTGGATCTTTTCTCCTTGCCACGCCTGGATTTCCATACTTTTCATCGTTTCGGACTTATTTTATCAACGTCCAACTGCAAGCGCCATCAAGGATCGCCGTTTCTACCTTACCAAGCCCGCGTGAGGCTTTCATCGTGCAAAATCCGCACCAAAATCGACAGGTCTCATCAAGTCGGTCGAAATACGGACGAATCTCACCGGTGCCGATTCGTTGGAACACGCGCAAGCACGTGCAAATACGACGCCTCAACCCAATTGAAATTTAGATTCCAGTTCTGGTTCCCGAATGTTCTAGTTCAACGTTGGCCAGGACTGCCAACTTGTTTTTTTTGTATCGCATTAAGTAAAAGTAGTTTAGTTTTCTCTATTTTCAACACATTTAAGATTCGATTCTAATTCACTTTACGATTCCTATTTAGCCAACATTATTTCGTGTGTGCTTATGATAGTTTGACATATATAGTAATATGTTTATGTTTTTTTATTAATAGTTGAGCCGAATTAATGTCCCGTCAATTGACTAAGGACAACGCTTGAGAATAAACACACGAAACACACGAAAGATTGAGGTAACGTTTTTATTGGTTGGATCTCAGCTTAAGACTAAAAACTGGTGACAAAAATATTTCTTGTGCTGCCCTTTTGTTTACATTATTTTTGGGAGCGAGAGCGCCCGTTTGGGATATTAGTTGTACATAAGTTTGAGAGTGAGAGTTACCGGCAAT